>JAHKKF010396224.1:0-13544 GCA_019740295.1 Labeo calbasu | reverse complement strand
CTCGAGTGCGGAGAAAACGGCGGGCAGCGTACTGCTGGTTAAGGGGCGGGAATATGCAAATATGGGACAGTCCGTCAGTGGCTGTGGGCGGAGCCTGAGCAATATGACATCATACTCCTCAGAAAATCAAAACGGCTTGATAATTGAGACTGTTTAGGTTTTTTTGGGGATTAAAAAAAGGAGTGAATGGATTTTTAAATACCTTTTTGCAAATACCATGTAGAAGTGAATTTTGCATCCAATGTCCCCTTTAACATAATTTTACATTATTAAAATGTAAAAAATTACCTCAGAAACAATAAAAAAAGGGAAAGAACCCATCACAGAAGTTGCAAAGACGCACTGATTCAGCAACCACATTTGCAAAAAATATAGTCGAGATTCATGTTTGGCCTGTTACCAATGCAAGACAGTGGAAAAATGTTTTCAGGACAAATATCCAGTGGCTGAATATCACAGACAACTATGCTTAATAAATCAAGATAAGCAGAATTCTTCGTCACGATTAACATACAATTAATCATGCAGCCCTGCAGAGAAGACAGCTTGAGTTCAGGAAAGAACAGAATGAATTGGTTTAATTTTTTATTTGTTGTCAGATCGTATAAATAAAGTTTGTCTGTCCTCCTTGGTCTTGATAAGCAGAGTATTGAATGTGGGACTTTCTTAACACCTCCCTGCAAACCTGTCAGCTCCATTCCACAACAGAAATCCTCTTGAAAAGAAACCATGAGGTCTGTCTGGGTCAGACTCCCTCATCAATCTGGCCTGGTTTTAACTAGATGTCTAAATGAGCACTGGACACTGTTCAGCTTCTAAAAAGAGGCCAGAGTAAAATGATCAGTAGTGAAGACAGTAGGGAATCGTCTTTGGCTACTCAAGCTAGAGTTTCTCTGGCTTGATTACAGCTGGAATTGCAAGACCATAGTTGATATCAGTCCATTATTTAGGCTTCAGCCCGGAGAGGAGGTCTGACAGAAGGAGCCAGGAGGGATGAGAAGTATGAAGGAGTTTAATTAGGAGCATACCATTGAAGGAGACATTCCTTCCCACTCTTTTCCCTTCCTTGTCTCCACTGATTCTCGATTCTCAGAAGCCTCCAGCCGCTCATCCCTCCGCAGCACTCTATTGACTATCTCTGTGCATTTTAGCTTTTTATCAACCCCCGCCTGGCCATTTTCCACTTTGTTAGATTGATTACTCCTCATCGATAATGTTTTGGAAGGACGATCACACAGCTTTCATCTTGCGGCGCTATTAAGACGTCAGAAGGTTCTCGCTGCTTGATCCAAGTACAGGGTGTTTGTTGTCTACTGTATCTTATTTTTAGATAGGCAAACTGGAAGCATTAATGTTGCCGTTGCTTCTTGGGAAATCAATCGCATCGGCTGTTTGTTTTGCCTCCCTTCAGAGATGAAGAGCATGGGAGTGATTATGAGTGAGTCATTATGAAAAATTACTAATGGGATCTCTTTAAAATCTCAATTGTTTCTCCTAGACAGCAATGTCATTAAACGGAGTTCAGATAGAGACTTTTAGACCCTTTTAACCTAATATGTGACCCTGGACCACAAAACCAGTCTTAAGTAGCACTGGGTTATTTGTAGCAATAGCAAAATTATCAACTTTTCTTTTATGCCAAAAATCATTAGGATATTAAGTAAAGATCATATTCCATGAAGATACTTTGTAAATTTCCTACCGTAAATATATCAAAACTTAATTTTTAATTAGTAAAATGCATTGCTAAGAACTTTATTTGGTGTATTTCAGCCAGCTAATATCATATCCTAACAAACCATACATAATTTATAAATGCTCATATCTGCCAAAACATCAAGTTTTCTCAATATCACATTATCTAAATTGTGATAATTAATTAGTTGTGATCATTTTATTGCTCTGCACTCTCACTGTATCTCACTTGTGAACCTGAGAAAAATATTATGCTTCGAAGTCATATTGAGACCTCCACTTAAGTTCATAAGCTATGAAAGAGCAACATCTAAGCATTATTTTTATCTTTGGGGAATGGGTGTCTATTTAGCCATTTATGGCCATCTTCAGCATACATGCTGTGATTGGCTAACTCTACCCCCCTACAGCAGAATGCGTGTGTGTGTGTGTGTGTGTGAGAGAAAGAGGGCTGGTGACAGGTGTGGATACTCTGACAGGTGCACATATCTGGAATGAGTGGCATAGCGGCGGACCTTTAGGGGGTTCACAGCGGCTGCATGCTGGGTCTTAAACTGCCTATCCCTGCTTGAGCGCTCACTCAGCCAGCATGCCCTCCCATCAGCACACTATAGTCTGCTCTACCTCTTCGCACTTCTCTGCCTTAGATCGACGCCGGCCGCGCTACACCATAATCTTCCCACCACCCCGTTGCCGAGGCAATACCTGAGTTCTGCTAGTTAGGAGGCAACCTATCATTTAAGGCAAAAGTAACCAATTTCATCTGAATTTAGAAATTGCTAGTAAATTTCACAAACAATTACAAAGAAATGGTGAAGAAACAAAGTGAATTAAAGGTGAAGTAGTATGTTCTTATAAAAGAAATATACTCTATCTTTGTTTTATGTACAACTTCAAAAAGCGGCAGCTCTTAAAGTAATAGCAGCCTAATAAACCAGCTGCTGTGATGTCTGTTAAGCAAATAACAAAAGAAAACAGAGGAAAACAATAACGTTTGTAGCTTTTAAGGATTCATCTACATTTAATTTAGGATTTAGTGTTTGATAACTTAAATTTCTGTCTATTTTCTACTTTCTGAAGGGCACAGGTAAATAATAAGTTTAAGTGAAGATTGTTTTAAGTTCACTTAAATTATAAGTTGTTATTTTTTTTAAGTCTAATAAATGTTAAAATTGATAGCTCTTAATTATACTGTAATGTTGAATGGCTATAGTCAGTGGTTAAATATTAGAAAACAAAGAACAAATTCCTAGAGACATCAGTAGTATTGATATTAGGGCTGTCAAACGATTAATCGTGATTAATCGCATACAAAATAAGAGTTTGACTTTGCCTAATATGTGTGTGTACTGTGTGATTATTATGTGTGTATAAATACAAACACATTCATGTATATATTTAAGAAAAATTAACAAGTATATGTATTTATTATGAATATATAAATATAATAACATTTCGCTTAAAATATACATTCATTTGATTTAAATATACATAATAATTACACACAACACACACACATATATTACGCAAACTCAAACTTTTATTTTGTATGCGATTAATCGTGATTAATCGTTTGACAGCACTAAAATGATACTCACCTTTAATCATAAAAAATATTATTTTTAAAAGATATTAAAATACACTGTTTTATGTTGTTTCTACATTAATTTGAAGATTGAATGTAAAATTGTTGCAATATACAAGTAGATTTAAAAACTTTAATTTAAATGTTGTGTAGGATTAATCGCGATTAATCGCAATTAATTTCAGAAGAAATTTACAATTAATTCAATTTTTAATCAATTGACAGCACAAATATATATTTACAGTGTTGCATACAGAACATCTAAAGTTGTTTACTATGACTGAGACACTATATTTCAAAATTCACACAAAAAAAACATGCAGCACTCATCTTCAAAGCATTTGATCAGCTCAATATGTATAAAGGAAAATAAAAAAGCTCTCATCACACATTGCCGCTCTCCACACAATCCCTCAGCACCTAATAGAAGCATGTCATAGCAAAGAAAAGAGGATGAGAAACCCGTCTTCATCAAGCCCTCACGTCAGTAGAGTAAATTAATTATCGTGTGATTGATGCAGACAGGCAGATGAAGGCAGAGAAGGACTATGTGTGAGAGCGCTAGCTGCGCATATGTTAGCTGGTGGCTAATATCCCGCCACGCCACACTTAAAGACAGTTGATCCAGTGGAACGTCTCACTTTGACGAGACGTCAGACTCTGAGAACCCCATGCAGATAATGACACGAGACAGTTGAAGACTTTTTGTGGGTCTGCGGTGCGGCGTGTGGCAGTGTGCCTCAAGTTTTTATTTCTTCTTCTTATTTTCACAAAAAAACATTGTGTCCCTCACAGAATTTCTGGTATTAGTTAATTTTGTATCATTCAGGATGGTAGAATCTTTAACTACATTCAATCAGCGCAATGGCTTATTGGATGTGGCAGCTTTTTTTAAGTGTTAATACTAAAGTAACATTTCCCAATTGGCGGGTACACTTTCATAGATTCACTCCACTGTGAGAGGAAGATCTCATTCCTACTAGAAGGTGGCCATCAGGTGGCAGAGAGTGAAACTGCTGCTTTAATATATCAGGAGAGCCCACAATTCTTTCTTTTACTGTTACACTACCTTGTTTGCTTAAGCATAGAACAACTTTTCAGCTTCATCACACATTTTTGGTTTATGTACTTAATGGTTATATCAAAAGAATCCTTGTATCATTTTCGGTTCATTGGGTGTTTCTCTGTTAATCTATTTGGACTCTCTCTATGGGCGTCTCTTTGCTGTGGTCAGTAGCAGTAGGGCTGTTCCTCTGCTGAAATCACATTTAGAATTTTTTTTCTTTGGTATCCAGAGCTGGTCAAATATTAACGTTTACATTTTAGGTTGGCGCTTCCTGTGTGTGTATCCTGTTGTCTCTTGACAGCTTCCTTTAAATCGGCTTACAAGGAATATTTATGATTATTTTATATTAGATAAATATAAAAAACATGACCTTAGGCAAATAGCCTAAAAGCAAACAAGACAAGAAAGAATTCTAGAAAATAAACTGTCAGCTTGAATGTCATTATTAACAACCAAGTTTCTGTGCTAGTGTATCTCAAACTGTGGTCTATAATTTCATTGACTTATTAATAAATTGGCCTAAATAATTATGAAATTATATTATTATTATATTAAATGTGACCCTAGACCACAAAACCAGTCATAAGTAGCATGGGTAAATTTGTAGCAATAGCCAAAAATACATTGTATGGGTCAAAATGATCAATTTTTCTTCTATGCCAAAAATCATTAGGATATTAAGGAAACATCATGTTCCATGAAGATATTTTGTAAATTTTCATATCGTAAATATATATAAATGTAATGTTTGAGTAGGAATATGCATTGCTAAGAACTTCATTTTGACAACTTTAAAGGCGATTTTCTCAATATTTTGATTTTTTTTTTGCACCCTCAGATTCCAGATTTTCAAAGAATTGTATCTCTGCCAAAATTTGTCCTATCCTAACAAACCATACATCAATGTAAAGCTTGTTTATTCAAAAAATTTACCCTTTTGACTGGTTTTGTGGTCCTGGGCCACAATTATTACAAACTTTACCATTCAAAAGTTTGGAGCTGGTAAGAGTTAAAATATTTTTGAAAGAATATTTTTGTAAAATATTGTTGTAATAAGTTTGTTATTAATGCTTGCCAGGCCACGTTTATTTGATGCACTAAACAGTAATATTGTGAAATATTTATTTTTAAATATATTTTTAAAAATGTAATATATTCCAGGAAAGGCAAGCTGAATTTTCGGTCTTCAGTGTCACGTGATACTGCAGAAATCATTCAGAAATGTGCTGATTTGGTGCTGAATAAACATGTTCTATTATCATCAAAGTTAAAAACAGTTGTGTGGTGATGCTTAATATTTTTTGTGGAAACAAAAAATGAAATTTAATGAAATGAAATAAAAAAAAAGGTTTACGATCTTCATGACTTCATAAAAAAAAGCACTTTACAATAAGGTGTCATTTGTTAACGTTAGTTAACGTATTAACTATGAACAAACAATGAACAACACATTTATTACTCTATTTATTAATCTTTGTTAGTGTTCGATAATAAAAATACAGTTGTTTATTGTTTGTTCATGTTAGATCACAGTGCGTTACCTAATGTTAACAAACACAACTTGTGATTTTAATAATGCATTAGTAAATTCTGAAATCAACATTAACTAAAATTAATAAATGCTGTAGAAGTATTGTTCATTTTTAGTTCATGTTAACTAATGAAATTTACTGTAAAGTGTTACCAAAAAAAAGTCTTACTGACAGTGTCTGAAGTGGGCTCTACTTTTTAAAATCCTGTGTAAATACAAATTGTATGAAACTCACCTGGGAGTCTTCATGGTGGTTGGTATTTGAACTGTGTAAACTTGTATTTACAGACCCTGAGAAAGAAGGGTCTAAACGGGTGTGACAGCCCAGACCCCGACGCAGACGACTCGGTGGGCCACAGCCCAGAGTCAGACGAAAAATACCATAAAATCAACGACAACATTGATCTGCACATGATCAGCAGACAGAGGATATGTGTAAGTACCTGCATCTCAGACAAGCCCTCTCACACTTCCTTCTCTTTCTCTCTTTTTCTGTCTCTCCGCGTGCGCTGGCTCACAATTCGCCCCGCGCGGGCCTTCAGGCGTTGAGCAAGAAGGAGAACAAAGGCGGCGAGAGCCTGGAGCTCGAGTCTGCTCTCGCTCTCACTCCGTGCACGGAGGAGAAATACAAACAGATAAACGAAGAGTTTGATCTAATGATCAGAACTCAGAAGATACCTGTAAGTACAGTGAAGAGAGGAGAGGCGAAAAACTAACAACTCTGAAAAAGCTAACAAACATATTTGAAGAAATAAAGCAGTTCGTTTTAATCTTGAATTAACCTTATGTACCATGTATAGAACTCATATAAAATATATTTATCATGGAGATGCTATATACGCTGGCCCTGCCTTTGGATGCATGGGAGATAATTGCATGTGACTAAACCAAGAGGAAGCGCAAAGACAATTACTGTAAGAAATACAGTCATATTAACTTTCAGAGTTAATATGGCCTTCCACTGATTGGTGCTCAGAAATAGATACTCTTCATTACATGGCTGAACCTACAGCCTGATTGATTCAAACAAATTCATTTGCAAACCTTAAAGGTGCATGTATCTATCTATCTATCTATCAATGTCTGTACTGCCAATGCTGTATGAAATAAACAATAATTTTCAGACAGTTTAAAGTCTTCATATCGGGCATGCTTTTAAGAAGTTTTGATGTTTTATCAGAAAACAAGGCAAAATACTAGTGTGTGTGGTTAAAGATCA
This sequence comes from Labeo calbasu, assembly GCA_019740295.1. Taxonomy (NCBI): domain Eukaryota; kingdom Metazoa; phylum Chordata; class Actinopteri; order Cypriniformes; family Cyprinidae; genus Labeo; species Labeo calbasu. The sequence continues at coordinate 6,448 of JAHKKF010396224.1, read as the reverse complement.
GTCCAGTAAGCTACAGTGTTTTGTTGGTTAGGGTTAGGAGAATTAGGTTGGGTTGGGTGGAGTGGTAAATGATGGTGGTGAAGATAGTGGTCACAGTGACTGAGTTATATTTTCCCAGAGTACAGTAGCACAAAGAGGAAGAGTGGCACCATACAGAAGATGTCTAGGCTCACGTACACATAAAGATGTGGAAATCTTTTCCGTTTCAAAAAATAAGACACGAGAGAAGACAGACTGCTGTCCAGGAAAGTTGCACAAAAATGCTACAGATCCCCTCATTTTCTGTTTAAATTGACTGAATCATGTACTTGTTTGAAGTGAGTATTGAAGCAGAATTATTATTTGTCAAAATCTACTCACTTTTTAGGAATGTAATCTAATATCACATTTGACTCCAGCAGAACTACAATAAACAGTTAGCGCTATCAGATTAGAATTTGGTTTAGAATCAGTTCACATAAGATTAGACAAAGTCACGAAGCATCAAACAAATATTTTTCAAGCTATAAAAAGGGCCTTGGTGTCGCTGAGACTTCAAACATGAGGGTAAAGACGGAAAAATGAACACCTAACGAAAGCGAAGCTGTGCCCACCAAGACCTTCACTGCGGAGAGAAAATATTTTGGCTGCCTCGAGCCATGATTGCTGTGGCCTTGTGAGTTAATGAAGAATGAAAGAGTGAGAAAGAGCGAGAGGCTCCTCTTCGGTTCCTGTCAGTTGATGCTTTCCCAGATGAGCACTTACAGACCCTCAGGACACATGGCTACAATTAGGGGCTATTTTGTCCTTAAAAACATAATATGAAGGAGGAAGGAGTCTCTTGAAGGTTAAGCCTGTGTCTTTTCGAGTGATGTGAACAAGAGGATTTAGAGATTTAGACAGTTTCGAGTCATCTCGGCTTGTTCATTTAGGGTAGATAACAGAGAAAATGGACAGAAACTCTTCTCAGGAGCTCTGTAACAATTGATGCCAATGCATGCAACATATTTGTCAAGATTTCTCATTTCTATCTTGTTTTTTTCCCCTCGCTGCTCCTTTGTATTCAGTGTGTTTTTATTGTAGTTTATATACTAATTATTATCTTAATGGTATATATTGCGTGTCTCTCCAACCAGGCTGTGCCCTCTTCAACCTACGAGATGCCCATCCCCGTGAATAACCAGATATACCCAGGCAATCATAACCTGCTTCCGCTGGCCCACCACGGCCTGCAGAGAAACAGCATGTCACCCGGGGTCACACATAGACCACCCAGTGCAGGTAAAAACACATAGCACACAAATGATTTTGTACACTATTTGTCTAGGGAAAAGAAATGTTTTATTAACACATAACTTTCATTGGCTCTGAAACAACTTATTGTTTAGAACATACATTTAGAAACAACTTATTTGTTAAAACAAATTATTGAAGAACATTACAGAAGAAAATAAAATGTTTATATTAAATTAAAATATTTAATTTAATGTGCTATTGGTGTTTATTTGTAATTGTTTAGAGAATTTACTACAAATTTCTGAGTGAAAATCATTTCCATTTTTCAGTGAAAGCCACACAAGAGAAATATACTATTTTTAGATAATTATTAAAAATAGTATTATAATTAGAAATTTTCTTTCATGCTGACTTCAAATTTTAAAAAATGTACCAGAATAATTGCTGGGTTAAATACAACCCAGCACTGGGTGAAATATGGACAAACCCAGTGATTGGGTTGTTTTGACACAGTGGTTGGGTTACATGTTTAACCCAACCTTCTGGGTAGTTTTATTTAACTCAACTATTGCATAAAATGATTATATGTCTTGCTTAAAATGAACTCAAAATAGGTTGGGAATTAAGATTTATTACAATCTATAATATGCTGGGTTAAATACAACCTAGCGCCGGGTGAAATACGACTGGGTTGTTTTGACCCAGTAGTTGGGTTAAATGTTTACTTTAACCCATCCTTCTGGGTAGTTTTATTTAACTTAACTATTGCTCAAAAATTACTATATTTCTTGTTCAAAATAAACCCAATATAAGTTAGAAATTAAGATTTATTACACTCTAAAAAATGCTGGGTTAAATACAATCCAGTGCTGGGTGAAATATGGACAAACTGGGTTGTTTTGTTTAACATTTGCTATTATGACTATATTATTATTGCTTAAAAATGACTGTATTTCTGTTGCTTAAAAATGACTATAATTCTTGCTTAAAATGAACCCAAAATAGGTTGGAAATTAACATTTATAACCCATCACTGGGTGAATTATGGACAAATATGGTTGTTTTGACCCAGCGGTTGGGTTAACTGTTTAACCCATCCTTCCGGGTAGTTTTATTTAACTCAGCTATTGCTTAAAGATAACTAAATTTGTTGCTTAAAATGAACCAACAATAGGTTGGAAATTAAGATTTATTACACTTTTAAAAAATGCTGGGTTAAATACAACCCATCGCTGGGTGAAACATGGACAAACCCAGCAACTGAGTTGTTTTGACCCAGTGGTTGCGTTAAATGTGGGGTAGTTTCAATTAACTCAACTATTGCTTTAAAATGACTATATTTCTTAAACTGAACCAAAAATAGGTTGGAAATGAACATTTATAACCCAGCGCTGGGTGAAATATGGACAAACACAGCGACTGGGTTGTTTTGATCAGCATTTGGGTTAAATGTTTAACCCAATCTTCTGGGTGGTTTCATTTTACTCAACTGTTGCTTTAAAATTATTATGTTTCTTGCTATAAATGAACTCAAAATAGGTTGGAAACTAACATTTAAAAAAATAATTTGTATAAATAAACATTTATTAATGAGTTGAATAAATAATTAAATGATAAACTTTTTAATTGCTTATTAATAAATGATCACCTTTTAATTATTGCTGATGCTTCTAGTAATTATGTGTTTACAACCTATTTTGGATTCATTTTAAACTACCCATATAGTCATTTTTTTAAACAGCACTAGTTGAGTGAGTTAAATAAAAAAACCACCCAGAAGTTTGGGTTAAACATTTAACCCAACAGCTGGGTCAAAATATGCATGTTTTTATCCCGGCATTTTTAAGAGTGTAATATATAGTTTAATAATCAGCATTCCTCTATCATTCCATTTTGTCTGTAATTCTCCACGACCGATGTTCGTACAGCACGATCCTGTTGGCTGTTTGTTATTGTTGTGTTGTCTTGCTTCATTAGGCAGAGTCTCTCACCCACAGCTCTGTCATTAAAACTGCTTTCTCCTGATGCAATCAGCTCTGTATTCCAGGAGCGCTTAGCTAAATATGAGTTTTGGCCCAGCCTGCACGCCTCTGACCACACTTGCTCCCCTGCATGCTTAAAAATAAAAATGTGTAATTTTTCTTGGACACCACAGCCGAGCCCCGCCGGCCACATCGCTTCCCCCTCAGAAAAGTGTGCTGAGGTGGAAAAGGACAGTGTTTTGTTCTTCTCAGACAAACACACACACAGTCACACACGTCTCTGTCACCTTATATTTGTCTTTCGGTCTCCATCGCTCTAAAACGCGCTGGGAGGGAGGAAGATCTCTGTGGCTTGAGGGAGTTGAATAAATGACCTGACAGTTTTAAGAAGGAAGATTTTGTGGTAGGATGTGGATGTCAGTTGCAATGAAGTGACTGAAATCTCTCTCTTTCTGTCTTTCTCTTCCCGTGCTAGGTGGTCTGATGGGCACTGATCTCTCCACTGGCGCGGGCACCAGTGCTGGTAAGGACGGCATCCCCACATACTACAGTATGTTCCCTCTCCATCACAACTTTTACTCAGCCAATAACTGCTCAAATTCTCTTCCAGCTCTAACCAGCCTCGCAAATTTGCAGCAGATCGTTCTGTTTGTATAAGCTGGGCTTGTATTCACAGTCGTTTCTTTGCAGATTTCAGTCATTAAGTGAACTGGCCTGAACTGGATTGGTTCAAACCCAACAGCCACAGCAATTGAATTTAGTTGGTTGTGATTTTTCACTCCGAATCTTGCAAAATAATTATAATACAATACTGTTTTTGTTCTAATGTGTGAATCAATTAGCATACTACCTTCAAAAGTTTGGAGTCGGTAAGATTTTTTTTACCGCTTATGCTCTCTGATGCTCTCTCAAAAATCCAGTAGAAAATTGTGAAATATTATTACAATTTAAAAATAACAGTTTATACCAGTGTTGCCAAGTCCGTGGTTTTTCCGCAGAATTGGGCTACTTTAACACTGTTGCCGCAGGTTGGTTTTGATGTCCGCGGGTTGAAGCGACACCAATAATGCTATATGTAGCCCCTGGAATCTGAATTTTACCAGGGGAACCTCGCTAAAAAATGTGTATTTTACCCTCCGAAATGTGCTTTTTAGGCTAGATATTGGGCTAGTTTTGAGTAGTAATTGGGCGGGTTTTGTTGTAAAAACCTGGCAACTCTGGTTTATACTTTTATAAAATAACTGTTTCTATTTTAATATATTTTAAAATGTTAATTTTTTAATTTAACATATTTAATCATTTATTTAATAACATATTTATTTCTGTGATCGCAAAGCTGAATTTCCAGCAGCCATTACTTCAGTCTTCAGTGTCACATGATCCGTCAGAAATCACTCTAATATGCTGATTTCTTATTATTATCAACGATTAGAACAGTTATTAAAACAGTTTAGAATTCTTTAATAAATAGAAAGTTCAAAACAACAATGTTTATTTGAAATAGAAACATTTTGTAACGTCATTACTGTCATTTCTGATCAATTTAACGCATCCTTGCTGAATTAAAACTATTAATTTCTTATGAAAGAAAATCTTAATGACCCTAAACCTTTTAGTTTTAGCATTAAACAATTTTCCTGCTGAGAAAAGGTTTGGAACTCACTCTTATTGTGTGCTCTTTAATACAGCTTGTCCCTGTAAGCTTTGTAAATATCAGAGTTTTTTATTAGTAAAGAGGTAAACAAGCATATTGGCATTAGCCAGATGCTGCACTGTTTGACCCGTGTCCGCTGTTTGTTTGCTTCAGCTCTTGTCTGAACATGATAGCGCCCAGCTCTCCTCTCACCCTGTACTTCTGCTTTATGTCTTTTGTAGGATAACGACTATCATATGTTTGGAATGAAACGTACTTGGAATATTTTACCATCTAGTAGCCCTTTTGAAAAGTTTGTATATGAATTTCTCTATACAAGAACAATGCACTTGAAGGAGATAGTTATACAGTCGCAGTGGTGCTTTGACTTGTGGTTGCCACAGAGTCTCTGGGTTTATGTGGACGTGCGTGTCTGCGTATCCGTTTGTCTATGCAGGTCTGCCGAACTTAACCACTAACCAGTGGTCAGTGCAGAAGCATGGCTTGGATATTTAAAGCGGGACAGTGGATGTTTTGAACGTTGCTTGGACACAGCTGGGTAACCTTGTCTGGCCCAGGGTCTATTGTATGAGGGTGAGGGTGAGGTCTGTCAACTGACCCCCTCTCCTCACTGTCTCGAATGCACAAAAGTGCCACTTGTTAGTGTGGCCCCGATGTCCACATTCAAGGTCTACAGCCATCAAATATAGCCATTGTGCCGACTACAGGCTAACACAGGGCACAGTGTGGAGTTGATGTAGGCCACAACTCTGGAAACAAGAGTTGAAGAGAGTCAACGACACAAACGGCCTCAGTTTTAATGGCCTAATAGAAAATATGACATGAATATTCATGAGTCGTTTTTCCTCTCTCTCTCTTTACCCGCAGTTACCTCTTGATTCCATTTAGTGTTCTTCTTTTTGACAAATGACTGATTTCTTTTTAGGTATATATTAGGGGCAGCAAGGGAGGCAGTGTCTCCTAGTAGTACAAAAATGAAACAATGCCAATACTACAAAATAAAACAGTGTATAAATCACTTGTTTTTTCTAAAGAAACATTGTACAACAGCGACACCAGCAGGTTAAGTTACAGTGGTAGTCCGCGTCTCTCTCGCCTCCCCTGAGCCCACTGAGTTTCAACAGAACCCCTAAAGAGTGCAGTGAGTTTGGTGGGGGGTAATTGAGAATCAGAGACTGTCTTACTATTGGGAGATGAGAGGGTCTGCATTACTTACTATTGGAGATAACGTAGCGGTCAGCTTGGATCACGTGTGCCTTAATAACCATTTACATTACAGCCCTGACGTCATTGAATTTCAGTCAGAGTTGTGCGACACTCAATCGCTGTTTATGGATACCGTAGGAATGAATAAGAAGTGCCATTAACTCAGTTTTTCAACAACAACAAATTTTCGCTTCAACCCTAATCAAACACACCTGATCCAGATAATCAAGGTCTTCAGCATTACTAGAAACTCCAAGCAGGTGTGAGTTGGAGCTGGTTAAACTATGCACAGCTGCGGCCCTCCAGGAATGGAGTTTGAGACCTCTGCATTAGATGAATCTCACTTGTCGCAAAATGTTAGTGACTTCTCTTATAAAATGGCTTTTTTTTT
>JAHKKF010396203.1:0-10605 GCA_019740295.1 Labeo calbasu | reverse complement strand
GAGTCTATGGGATTGACTCCCTTTTGCAGCCAGTCTCTAGCGGCCAGTCGCTCAGGATGCTGACTGCTTCAATAGCAACCGGGACTTCTAACGGCAGCTGCAGTGACGCGCTGACTTTACCGATTAGCGATTGGCTCATTCCGAATTTATTTGCAGCCATAATGAGCGTTGCATTTTTTCCCATTCAAAACTATACGAGTGACAGGTCTTGGGTATTCTATAGTCTGATATATACATACTAGTTGATAATAAAGTGTCAGAAATTCAGAAATATTCATTCTAAAAATATTGTTTATTTTTTAATTTCAATTTAAATTTGTGTAATCTTAAAAATAATACTAAAAAATATAATATAATATAAAATAAAATATAAAATAAGCATTATGCCTTTGCCTGGCAGTGGATTTTTACTTTATTATTTTTTTTCAGTATAAACTTATGTGGACTTTAACATCTAGCACATCTCAGTTGTTTCTCCTAGACAGCAATGTGTTTTAAATTGATCTTCTTTCAAGACCAAATTATCTGAGCTTTGGTATCCACATTAATTTTATTGCTTATATACTCCACACCCACAATTTTCTCATTTGTGACTGTTTTTATTTCTTCCAATGAATTTTAGGAGAAACAAGTTGCGTCTTAAATGACATAACGGAGAACCAAAGGAGAAAACTCTAAGAACTCTACGTTCTCCTCATGCGTGCTTAGTACTCATGCGCTGATGTGTCAGCTTTATAAGTGTCATATAAAAATAATCAGCTCACTCATTAACGCTGGAAGAGGCTGGTTTGCTCTATAGAGTTTCTGTCAGCGAATGTCAACAATGACAAGTGGAGAGATGCGCACACACCTCTGTTCAAATTGTCATCTATCAGTCATTCCTGTACATTAGCTCCCAGACAGTCTTCCCCTGGGATCTGTGACGAAGAGAGAGTGGGAAGAGTGACAGAAAGAGAGAAAAAGACACAGTAAGAAAGAGAAGGAGAGATAAGTAATCCTTCACTTGTGATGTTTAATGTTCAAAGCGGGCTTTGTTTGCTAAGTGCCTCACTGCGGGGTGTGGACTGAAGGTTTGGGGGGTGAGAGGGACGGCCGTGTCTCTCAATAATCCATTAGCTAATGGCTATCCAAAGCTCTGCCATCTTACCTCCGTACGGCAGCCTGCTGAACAACAACAACAAAAAAAAAAGACATTAAACTGACAATTAGCGACTCCAAAACACTCATTAGATCTCGGAATGTATTCATAAAAGCTACAAGAATTATTTTTAGGCGCAAAGAAAACAAAAATAACGACTTTATTCAACAATTTCTTATCTTCCATGTAGGGCTGTCACTAATGATTATTTTGGAAATCGAGTAATCTGTAGATTATTCTGATGATTAATCAAGTAAATGGGTAATCAAGTAATTTGTAGTAATAAAAATAGACCTAAATGAACAATAGCCTTTAAATGACTTACATATATAATAGCAATGAGGCAATAATAATTAGTTCAAATAAAGTATCAAAAGCAAGTAATTATGTGGTTTTATTGAACAAAACTGTTAAAATACACAATGTACTATAAAAAAAAAACATAGAGCTAATGTACTTTAGGCATTATAACAAATGCCTGCAGAGGGCGCCAGCAGCCTGACGATTGTTTTTACACTTTACTGCAAGATCTAATCCTTGTTTAATATTGACTCAACAACGTTTAATTCAAATGTCCACTTAATCTTGAATATTTGGCACTTTCTTTATGATATAAAAGCTACTGTAATTTCTTGAATATGTGGACATTAAAACGTGTAAACTCAGAGTGAGAGGTTAAACTTTTATTTTGAAATCGCGATGAACAGTTAGCATATTGAGAAACATATTCATGTATTCTCCTGTGTTTGGGTAGGTTTAAAATGATTCACCTTACAAATCTGATGAAATTGCACACGTTGCGTTCCCAGATGAACGTTATAATTACCCAAACTCACAACAACATGCAGAGATGGAGTTTGAGACGCTCCCCACAAGTAAATGATAACAGTTTATGTAGCAGCACTTAATTTACGCGCATGTAAACAATGAAAGGACATATATTGAACCTGCAACACGTATATTTATTTGACTGAATTGTAGCGTTTGTGAATTCCTAATAGCATTATGCTTTGTTATGACTTTTTAATGGGTTTAATAGAGGGTTTGCACTTATGTCACAGTTTGGTCAGTTACCCCGACGTGCAGCCATATTAGCCATACTCGGATGTAAACAACAGCATTGATTAGTGTACTACTGAATGCATTGTTCTGTTAATTTATGCTGTCTAAACCATGGAAAAACTGTGAGGAAACTGCTAAATCATATAGATAAGGATAGAATATTTTGTCAAACTAGAGTTAATAGATAGAGTTAATAGATACATATGAGCAGTATTAATATATAAGATATTAGCATAATATTTCACCTACCTGACCAGAAATAATAATAACAAATATGAATGTTGTCAAGATTCTTGCCAAATTCTGGTTCAGTTTGACCAAGCACAATCAGCTTTTGTTCCTCAGGCAGTTTTTTGCACTCTTCTCCTTGATTTGTTATAACTTTTGGCAATCTGCAATACTCCAAATGTTTTCCTGGTCCGACCGATTAGTACAGCCCAAAATATGATAATAATTGGCCAAATAATCAGCAATAAGCAGCAATAATCTGCTAAATTTGCCAGTTCTGTTCAGTTCAGTGACATTGTTTACGTTTAGTGCTGCCAATATGGCCAATTGATGACCTGTCATGAAAACACTGTGGAATGTGCCTTTTTCAGTATTTTGCAGATTACTCGACACAGGCAAAATACAATCAAGGATTTTTTACAAATCGAATACTCAAATTGAATCAAGGAATCGTTGCAGCCCTACTTTTGTGTCAGTCTTCGATGTGCATTAATGACAGTACTACGCATGCGCGTATATGCGCATCTGATGTGGAAGAGAAAAAATTATTGAAAAAGGTTTTTTGTGTTCTTTTCAAACAAACAGTATTCTCATAGCTTCATAAAATTAAGGTTGAACTACTGATGTCACATGGACTATTTTATTTATGTCCTTCCTTCTTTTCTGGGCCTTAAACGTGGTAGTTACATTGCTGTCTATGCAGGGTCAGAAAGCTCTCGGACTTCATCAAAAACATCTTAATTTGTGTTCAGAAGACAAACATACAACTACCAATTCCAGCTGTTTAAAACAACCTCAATTCCTTCTGAAACCATGTGCTTGATTTTGAGTTAATGCCTTGAGATATTAACGATTCAAACTTGCATTTCACTAATGTTTCAGGGTCATGTGAAGCTCTCTTTTAAGCTGAGACGGAGTTTGCCCTCTTGCAATCGGGTCAGCAGAATCCTGCCAGTGACTTTTACAAGCTAATCAGATCAAGAGCATCTTAAATTAAATATGCAAACTAAAAAAAAAAAAAAAAAGAGCGAGATTAATTTTTGCTGATGACCGTAAATGCAAATGATGAGTCAATTAAATGCAATGCGCAGTTCAATTAATAAGTTGAGGAGCCCATCATTATCATGTTTGCGAAAGTCTGAGCCCACATTCATTATGCTATCAGGTATATAATAATTTAATGAATGGGGCTAATTAAAATGTGCTACTTTAAGGGGAATTGGCTGGTTGGGGTAGAAGGAAAGTGGGCTGGGCCCAAGGAGAGATCGTTCCCCGGAGATAACGAACAATCAGACATCTGTTAGCAATAAGACGGCACAAAAATAACATGCTGGGTTACTTTTGTAACATTTTCCTGACACCTGCTTCTAAAACAAAGGCTCAAGGAAGACAAAAACAATCACAGACAAGAAGTAACTTTAATTTAATATTGTGAACTTTGAAAAGTTATTTTACAGCTTTCATCAAAAATGATAACAATCTATACAGTAGTTTTTGTCTTGAGTTTTCCTATCAATAGAACGGTTCAGTGTGTATCCAGTCAAAAAAAAAAAAAAATGAAACAAACAAACACAAGAATAGGAGGCAGGAAAAAAGGAGACCAGCTTTTTGGTTCGAGTCTTGTGTCCTATCAAATGCTTGTCCATCTTATTCATCGCGATGGATGTAACAGCCACATACGGAAAAGAAAAATATCAGTCATCTCTGATAAAAAGTCCTCACACATCAGCATATTAAAAGCCATTTTTCTGTTAGATGGCAGATCGCAGACACACATTACAGGAGACAGCACTTAAACCATTCATGAAAGACCGATCATCGAGGGCCGATTCGGCTGACAGTAGAATTAGACTCAAGTCACAGCGTTACAGACCGAGAGTCAAAAACTCAGCTCCGGAGGGCAAAGCGTTGTGCTCTGATATCGAGTCACTTTGCTCAGGGTGAGAAATTCATCAACGGTACCTTACAAAGTGCTGCGGCACGACCCAAAACATGCAGGTTCACATGCACCTCCAGCTAAAGTGAACGTCCCCTCAAATTGTAGAATATGGCTTTGAGCTTCTCCTCCTGTTGTGTACGCAGCAGACATAAACGGAAAAAAGGCAGCCTTTTGCTTTAAATTAATAAGAAAGTGCAACCCATGGCACTAGAAACACATAAAATATGAATCATGTAGTCTCTCTTTAAATTTCCGCTCATAACTGAAACAACAGAAGAAAGTGAAACAGACCAATTTGTGCTTTTTGTATTGAAAGAAATCTCTTAAGGAACTTTGTGGCTACTGTTATTGGTAGTGGTGGTTGTCTGTACAAGTGATTGTACGCTTATGGGTTTGCATTGTTAAGGCATCTATACTGCTGGTACTGATATACGTGAGAGAGAAAAAGAGAGAGAGAATGGAATAGACAGATCTATAAGCAGGCATAAATAATCAGATAAATAAAAGAGGAAAGAAAAGAACAAAGATTAAAACTTCCTTCTAGGTTGACACGCAAAATAAAACCATCACTCTCAGAGAAGAGCCCATGCATATTATTACAATAGTACAGGTTCTGTAAGCCTCAAAGAAAAGATATAGATTTATATATTCATCATATATTTATATATATATATAACTTTTTAAAAAATCTACATAACTAAATGCCGTGAGATGCTACTTTTTTGCCATACATTAAAAAATTCCAAAAAGGAAAACAATTGCTTTTTAACTTACAAATTATACAAAAATAGACAATGGCTTTTTTACGAATAAAACTTATTTTTGAAAAAAAAAAGAAAAAAAGAAAATGGAAGCTTGACATGGTACAAAACATGGATCTAAATTCAAACAAAAACAACGGTGATGAAAGCAAACAAACACGAAAAACCTTCAACAATCAAAGTGAATTTGGGGAGAAAAGCAATATACAAAATCTGGATATACATACATTATTTATATGGATATTTTACAGAGACTCCCCTCTTTTTGTCCAGAATCCATAGTTTGTGTTTGAGTTGGTGAGATTTTGCGTAACTTATGCAACGAACCGAACATCAGTGTTATTGTGAGCTGCCTTAAGCCATTCTGAGATAAATACAAATAAAACAAAGACTTTGGCAACAGAAAGTATATGTACAAAAATAGACGACTACCAAAGTGAGCCAGTCAAACTGCTGTATGTTGGGTGTTGACACATTTGGAAAGCATTCTTCATACAGTGCTGTCTAAACATGAAAATACGTAGCTAATTCAAGTCATGTCCCCCAAAAACAAGCCAAAGAAATGCACAAAAAGGGTTGTTTTAACAGTCGGCTCTGAAATAGTATTCTTCATTTATCCTATATCCTTCACTAGCGAACACAGCAAACCAAACACGTTAAAATGTATATCACAGTTTCATTTTTCATAGACAAAGCAAAAAATGAAAAGAAAAGAAATCACATTCCTTGAGCACACATTAAAATTCAAACTTTTTTAGTTGTTAAATTAAATGGCATGGCAACTAAACGCGCTTGTTCCTTCAGTCCATCTGTTTACTGCATATCTCTGCTCTATTTAGCAGCAAATATTTGCAAGAACATAAATACTGATTTGTTGTGGAAATTGGGGCGCTTTTTCTTCTCTTTGAGGACGGATCTGGACATTGAAAAATTACAGCATGACGGCGTTTAATAACTCTTAAATAACTTTCCTACATCATAGCCATCCAAACCGGCTGGTACCCAGATGCGCTGTATGACTCTATGCGTAAAAAAAAAGAAAAGAAAACAATAGGGAAGTGAGAATGGCGCTACAATTCCATTTTGTACAAAAACAAGCATTATGGCAAACTATTTGTTGGCTTCTCTCTGGGATGAAAAAACGTCCCCTCTTCTGTTTTCAAACGGTTGGCTGTCGTTTTTTGGATTGGATATAAAAACTGGTCAGTATTAACAGAGATCTGTGCTGACTGCTCTTAAGTGTCACCCGCTCCTAAAGTGTCATGTTTGTGTGATACAGTCTGTAAAAAAGGCATGTGATCATTAAATTCATCAAAAAAGCCCATGAATACAACGAAAAGGAGATTTGTCTCTCCTTTCTGCACGGGCGAAACGCGGAGGGAAGGTCCTTCAGGTAGAGCAGTTCAGAAATTAGCTTAAAAACAAACACTTTCTTCCCATAAAATGAGATTCCTTTGTCAAAAGGCCTGAGTTTTAAAAGTTCAGTTTTCTCCTCCGTCAGAAATTGCCTTCAGCTCAGAGCGGAGATTCTCTGGCCAGAGCTGAAATCAAATGTGCCTCTTCAGCGCGCCCAGGAGCCCCTACATGGGAGGAACAATCATCCCTGGGATCGCTGTAGTTAGGAGAAGACAGAGAGAGAGGAGGAGAGTGAGACGTGGGATTGTTTGGTTTCATTTGTCATGCAACAAAAGCAAAAGAAAAGCATCTGGAAAGCATGTCCTGCTCTAAATGATATGAACAAACAAGACTTGCTTTGTGCTGGCTTCCCATTACACGTCTAAAAATCACAATACAGTTCAGTTATTTTAGTATTGTTTATGTTTTAAATTAGTTTTCATATTAGTTTCATATTTTATGCGCTTTTGTATTATTTATATTTGAAATTAGATTTACAATTTTCAGTTTTCATATTAGTTTCATTTTAGTCTGTGCTATTTGTATATTTTATTTTTATTACTTATTTATATTTTTTATTAGATTATATTTTTATTATTTTATATATATTTTTTATTTTTCATGTTATATTATCAGTTTTCATATTAGTTTAATTTTGTTTCATATTTCATGTGCTTTTGTATTATTTATATTTTAAATTATTTTCAGTTTTCATAGTTTTATATATTTTTTTTCCTTTGTAATTTTTATTTATTTTTTCTTATTTATTATATTTTAATTTTATATATTCAGCTTTCACATTTATGTGCTTTTGTAATTTTTATTTGTTTATTATTTATATTTTAAATTAGATTTTAACTACAATTTTAAATTTATATATTCAGTTTTCATATTAGTATCATTTTGTTTAATATTTTATGTGCTTTTGTATTATTTATTATTTTAAATCAGACTTTAATTGTATTTACAGTTTTCGTATTAGTTTCATATTTTATGTGCTTTTTGTAATTTTTATTTATTTATTGTTATTTATATTTTAAATTAGATTTTAATTTTTTTTTCCATTTTAAATTTTCAGTTTTTTTCATGTTATATTATTTTTATACTAGTTTCATTTTGTTTCATATTTTATGTGCTTTTGAATTATTTTTATTTTAAATTAGATTTTAATTTCATATTTTACGTTTTCATATCAGTTTAATATTGTACATGCTTTTTGTAATTTTTATTTTTATTTTAATTAGATTGTAATTTTATAATTTGTTATTTTCATGTTTTATTTTCAGTTTTCATGTTAGTTTCATTTTGTTTCATATTTGATGTGCTTTTGTATTATTCGTATTTTAAATTAGATTTTAATTTTATATTTTCAGTTTTCATTTTAGTTTCATATTTGATGTGCTTTTTGTAATTTTTATTTATTTATTCTTTTTATTTATTTATATTCTAATTACATGTTAATTTTATAATTTTTTATTTTCATGTTATATTTTCACTTTTTATATTAGTTTCATATTTTATGTACTTTAGTAATTTTTTTTATTATTTATTTATTTATATTTTAAATTAGACTATTATTTTATGTTTTTTTTTTTACATTTTCATTTTATATTTTTCAGTTTCCATATTAGTTTCCTTTTTTGTGTCATATTTTATATGCTTTTGTATTGTTTACATTTTAAATAAGATTTTAATTTTATATTTTCAGTTTTCATTTGAGTTTCATTTTGTTTTATATTTTATGTGCTTTTATTTATTTATTTATTAAATATTACTATTTGTAATTTTAGAATTTATTTTTATTTAATTTTTTGTTTTAATTCAGTTTTATTACCAGTTAGTCATTTTAGGGCTGATTAAACTCACTTCTGTTATTTGCAAAAAATGTCTAATGTTATTTTGTGTTGTATTTTTTTAGTTTTAATAAATGATTTTAACCCTGATGCACCTGGTGTTGTGCAACAATTTTAAAGTGAATCTATGCATAGAATCGTAAGGGTTAAATTAAGACAATGCTCATGGATCACATCCAAACATCAGGGTAAAATATGGCTTCAATCAACTGAAGGAGGAACGGAGAGACTAAACGAAGGCAGTAGTATATCCCATAATTCTCTGTGCTTTCGATCACACTGAAGCTGTACATTAATCAGCAGGATGTAGAATTCCCTGCGAGTGGGTGCGGATAATCTTTATTTCGTATGATCCACCTAAGGTTGCAGGTCGTCCGTGTTTAATTGGAGTCATTGTCAGGATAAATAGTGACTTGCTTTACAGGCTGTATATCAGTCTCCCCATCAGGGAGCCATTATATGAACAATTCATCAATCCAATTAGTGATAACACTATAGGACGGCTTCGCGACGCATTAGCTAATGCTTCTCTCCCAGGAGGACAAAGCTCCACGGGTTCGGAGGAGACGTTCAGGATATTCTTACAGTCGGAGGGATTTTGCATTTACATGAAGAGCGTAGAGGACAATCTAGCGCATGCATGTAGCTGCAGCTATTTTTACGCTTAAAAATGACTTTCACTGGTGTAATCTCGTCATATTCAATAATATATTTGACTTGAATAAAAACAGGTCATTTAAAGCAGTTTTTATTTGACTGTGTAGCTTTTCGCCTGCGTTTCGATGAGCGACTGAGTGTTTACTTCATGTGCCTATGGGGACCGACGCACATTTATGCGGACATCATTTTTACGAGACAAATTACAAACAAACAGCTATGCTAATAAAAAGTGCATGCAGTGTATACATAGTCTGACCCAAATTAACTGGCTTGCCAAAACTTAAACAAAAATAGCTTGAGCTTAGATAAATAATTTTTGTTCTCAAACATTAAACAATGTTCAGTCAAACATTAGTATCACTTCTATTCATTATTGGCCAAGAGGAAAGAAGTCCCATGAGCTTCCCCCGAGCTGGGTTTCTCTCTCCATCGCTCCCCACTTTCAGCAGGCCACATCACCGCACTAGATTTTTCATGTAACATATTGGCTTCCTATTGATTTCCTTTCTCTGGTCCCTCATCTCTAATTCCTGGGTTATTTCCTGAGTGTCTCTGCCTCATTTGGAATGGAAAAAAAAAAATGAGTGGTGACCGACAATCGGTCATCGGGTCAGAGTGCTGAGTGCATATCAACATACGGGGAGGAAGCACTCCACGCTCGCAGATAAGAGATGTCTGCCTCAAACGCTCAATTACTTTAATATTGTCTCACTGTGCATGTCTAGATATTTCAGATCAACACCCAGGGCCAAATGCGGCGCAGAGTAATTGTCATAAATCAGAGGAAGCTGATTATGGCACTGTTTCGGATAACAAGGACATGCATCTTTATAGATGTCACACAACTGGTTCTGTAGCCTGCTACAATTTGGCTGAATCTGAACACTGAAGAATTTTCCCAGGTATTTTATAAACTTAAAACAAAAGAAATCTAGACTTATTTTATTTTATTTTATTTTATTTTATTTTATTTTATTTTATTTTATTTTATTTTATTTTTAGGCTGATTTTAATGAAACAAAATGGCTAGGATAACTTTATTACAGTAATGAGAATTGTATTTTTTCAATATTACAATGAGGATTTAAAATTTATGGGGAAAATGCGCTTAAACCATTAATAATGCCAAAATGCAAGAAATCTTAATAGTTCTAAAATGGGCTTCATTTTCTTGATGCAAAAAGTTCATATCATTTCATGAGCATATGTCTTGTTCTGTAATTGTTCACAGTTGTCAGTATATATTACATGCACATATTTATTTACTTGGACTATTGAATTTTTATTTTACTTCATTTTATTATATTATATTTTATTATTTTATTTAATTTTAAGGCTGTAAAAAATGGCCTGGATAACTTTATTACAATAATGAGAATGACCTCTTTTCATATTACAATAAGGATAATAACATTTCAAATTTATGGGGAAACTTAAACCATAAAAATAAGATCACAATGCCAAAAATCTTAATAGTTGTATAACTGGCTTCATTTTCTTGATGCAAAAAGTTAATATCATTTTCATGAGCATGTTTCTTGTTCTGTAATTGTTTGCAGTTGTCAGTAT
>JAHKKF010396193.1:0-11098 GCA_019740295.1 Labeo calbasu | reverse complement strand
ACTAGTGTCTGTTGTAGTGTTGACTAGCAACCACACGGGCAGAGTTAGTGTAAATAGCCTGTGCCAACAAGGCGGGCTATTTGCACTTAATGTTATTTATTTGATTTGGGAGTTGTTTTAAAATTTAAATTTAGTTTTGTTATTTAAATGTGTAGCATTTAGGATACATTTTAATTTATTTTTATAAAGATTTATTTTTGGCCTTTATTATTATAGGACAGATCATAGCAGACGGGAAGCAAAGTGGGAGAGAGAGAGAAGGGGGCGGGATCGGGAAAGGTCCTCGAGCCGGGATCGAACTCGGGACGTCCGTAGCACAGCGGCGTTATATATTGGCACGCTGCCCACAAGGCTATCAGCGCCGACATCTTTTAATTTTTTGTCTTAATTGTCTTAAATCTAATTTTGTTTAAAAAAAAAATCAAGAGAAAATCATATAGTGAAATCAGTATTGTGAATCATACCGCATCGTGAATTGAGTGAATCGTTACATCCCTAGTTTTCAGAGATAAAACAAGAGTGGAGTTGCATGTCAGATTTACATTGAAAATGTTTTGCTTTTATTGAAGCCTGTTAGCTGAGAATGAGATTTTGAACTGTGATCATGCTGTAAAGTCTAATGATTCCCACTGGACATTTTTCATCAGGTCTCTTTCTGGTCGCATAGTTGGAGGAGTCTGGTGGTTTTTCACCCTGATCATAATTTCATCCTACACGGCTAACTTGGCTGCCTTCCTAACAGTAGAGAGGATGGTGTCTCCAATCGAAAGTGCAGAGGACTTAGCAAAGCAAACAGAGATTGCTTACGGAACTTTAGATTCTGGTTCAACAAAAGAGTTTTTCAGGGTAAGAGCCTTTTTTCTCCCAGTTATCCCTAATCCACATGTCTACTTTTTCTTTCATATTGCATTTGCATTCACTTTTGTTGAATGTTTCAGAAGCTAAAATAAAATGCTAAATCCCAGTCTGAACTGCTGATTGTAGTTACAGTAAACTTAAAATACTTTAACTGTTGTTAGAGATTTGAAAGAGTTTCTATTAATTCAGCGCCTTTTCTCATTTCCAGCGTTCCAAAATCGCTCTTTTCGACAAAATGTGGACGTACATGAAAAGCGCGGAGCCCTCCGTGTTCGTTAAGACGACAGCAGAAGGTGTTATGCGGGTGAGGAAGTCCAAGGGGAAGTACGCATACCTGCTGGAGTCCACCATGAACGAGTACATCGAGCAGCGCAAGCCCTGTGACACCATGAAGGTCGGAGGGAACCTGGACTCCAAAGGCTACGGCATCGCCACCCCCAAAGGATCCTCATTAAGGTGGGTGGAATAGTATAACAATGTGTCCAATGTTGTTATAGTATCCCACCTACCCTGATGTAGCTGTGCTCATGTGTCCTGGTTTGTATAAAAGAGATAGATAGCCGGATACATTAGAGCCAAAAAAGTAACTGATTAAAAAAAAAAAAAAATCAATTTAAAAAAAAAAAAAGGAAAATATTTATCACACAGATTTGTGACATATTAAAAAATATTTCATTATTTATTTATATCTTATTAATTATATATAAAAAGCTTAGTTTATATACATTATATATTCTAATAGTTCATTATATCTTACAGATATACATTATATTAGTACATTTATTCATGTTTTAAATTTAAATTTAACAGAATGCTAATCTACAGATTTATATATCTGAGATTTTGTCATTTTCAAAAGTTGTCTTGTTTTCTGTCTTTTGAATGTTTCAAGGTTCTGCCTAATATCCTCTCCTATCATGTCTCTCATTTTTCTATATTCATTAATTATTGCTGTCTTTGCTTATTTGTAATAATGTGATTTCTGAAATGTTTTTACCAAACCCTTGCAGTACACATTTTTCATTAAAGAACATTAACAAAGATGTGCTTTGAAACCAATTTGGCCGATCGAACAAAATTTAGCCATATTCATGTCATAGGTGGCACTGCTCGGGTTTACCAATGTAAATGCATTTATTGAAGATATGCTGATATTTGATTGAGATGTATTTGATATTGCTATCTCTCAGCCTTATTAGAGACAGTCTTCATTTAGTGGGATTCAGAAGCCTGTAGATTTAGGAGCGGGGTGGGCGGGCCTTAGGAGAAGATTGAATTATGTATTATGAGGATATAACCAACTTTTACTGCTGTTCTGCTGTCCTTCTTCTAGTAATGTTACTTGCAGGCCACTGCTATTAGTTATGGATGTGAGTACTGCGTTAAGCTTCTCTATTCACGGCACTCTGAGCCACTTTCATTAGTTAAACTTACCTCATATATGCTATTAGTCTTCTAACAGCTTCGTATTTTTAAAAGGGAGGAGATATCATGATTTCTTCTTATATGTTAAAATGCTGAAAAAGAGGAAAGCAGTCATCAGGTTTGAAAGAGGACCATTGACAATTGCTAAGTTGGCTCACCCTGTCTTACAAGTTATGTTTTATCGTTTCAAGAAATGCGGTTAACCTCGCAGTACTAAAACTGAATGAACAAGGCCTGTTGGACAAATTGAAAAACAAATGGTGGTACGACAAGGGAGAGTGCGGCAGCGGGGGAGGTGATTCCAAGGTCAGCCCCAGAGAGCAAAGTGATGGGTAACTCAATGCAACACTCAAGTAAGCAGCAAAACAGCACAGGACCCAAAAGTCCAAAGGCGGACAGTTTCCACAACACAACACAGGTTAAGCATTGCTAACCATTGCTAGAGGACACACACATAAACAAAACCAGCAGAAACTCTCTGATTGGTCACCGTGTGCGAGCACACATCGCTGTTGCCCTTGCTGCTTACTTCAGGCGATACGTTAATGCACATTTGGCTCTGCAAAACTTGCATTTGCTTAGGCCAAATGGCGCATCAACGTCATAATCGCTACGGCAATAAAGAAAAGAGGAGAGAAAAGGTGAACTCTCAGAGAAAGTTGAATCAGTGTGATGTAATAATAACATAAAATAACATTGATAATGTTATTTATGTTATTTCCCACGTGAAGAACGCCAGTAAACCTTGCAGTATTGAAACTCAGTGAGCAAGGCACCTTAGACAAGCTGAAAAACAAATGGTGGTACGATAAAGGTGAATGTGGAGCCAAGGACTCTGGAAGTAAGGTTAGTCGCTGCAGGTTCTATGTGATCAAGCACACTTTTGATTAGTGGGAATTTCCCATATTTAAATTATAATAATAATGACTGAAAAAAATAATAAGAATAATTAAAAAAAAAACAAAAAAACATAGACAGACAATGCACAGACAAGCATGAGATGCCTTGGTGAGATTCTTTGACTAATGCCTGCAGAGCTACTAATATCTGGTACCATCCACTGATAGTTAAAAAGTAATGCATGCCACTTCAGTCATACGCACTTTTTGTAATATCTGTAACACAACCAGTGGTCTCCTTCCAGCTTCTCAAATCTGAGAATCGCAGATCCTGCTATTACTTGCAGACCTGAGCTGTGCCAAGTTTAGAATAGCAGTTCTCAGACATTCATATCCAGCACATACAACGAAAGACTTCAAATTGTTCAACATGATTTCTCTCAGGTCATTTGTAGGACCATCTACAAGGGTGTCCAAGATTCTTAAATGTCCTTGTTTCATTGTGCGTTAAGCTGTTTGGTTGTGTTTTGTCAATTGTCGTATTGTGTTGATGTGCTTTGTTTTGATGCTTACTGAAATATTGTTATGTACAGTATGTGAAACCTGATACATCATGCTTTGCCATGTTTGCACATTTAGAATGCAACAAAAATGGGTATACAAAACAATACTCTTTAAATTACAACCTTTACAAACTTTAGGGTTAAAACCACCATAGGCGATATTCAGATTAGTGGTTGATCAGTTTAGGTGTATTTTATGGAAGCCCGTTTTCTCCACTGAATTAAAAAAAAAAAAAAAAAGTAATTGCGACTTTATCTCACAATTCTGACTTTTTTTTCGCAATTGCGAGTTTACGTCTCGCAATTCTGAGTTTTTCTCAGAAATTAGTGATACAAACTTACAATTCTGACTTTTTTCTCACAATTGTGAGATACAAACTTGCAAATGCGAGTTAAAAAGGCAGATATAAAATTATGAGATATAAACTCACAGTTGCGATTTATAAAGTCAGTACTGACTGATATAAGAAAAATCAATTCTGAGCAATTCTGAGAAATAAAGTCAGAATTGCACGATATAAACTCACAATACTGGCTTTTTTTTCTCTAAATTGTGAGAATATCTAGCAATTGTGACTTTTTTTCTCAGAAGTTCGATTTTATATCTAGCACTTAATAGTGAGTTATTAAGTCAGAATTCTGAGATACAAACTTACAATTATCAAAACATATCAATCTTTTTCCCCCTCAGAATTAGACTTTATAACTTGCAACTGCAATTTTTTACAATTCTGTGAAAAAAAGTTAGAATTGTTTATATAAAGTTTATATTGCAATTCTGATTTTATAACTCGCAACTGCGAGTTTATATCTCAGAGTTCTAAGAAAAAAGTCAGATTTGCAAGATATAAACTCACAATTGGGAGAAAAATATCAGAATTGTAAGATACAAACTCGCATTTGTGAGAAAAAAGTCAGAATCGCAAATATATCTTGCAATTCTGATTTTATGACTTGCAATTGCAAGTTTATATCATGCAATTCAGTGAATAAATGAATGAACAACTACCTTTAAAAAAAAAAAATATTCACTGGCAGAAATGGGCTTTCATAGGATTTTACAATACAATTTTCTTAAAATTATATTTTTAAAGGTGGTTAAATTGGTAATTATACAATAAAATGTCTATTTTATACATTTTTTAATAACAATAACAAGGTTAAAACAGGTCTATAGATCCTTAAGGTATTTTGTAGTACAAAAAAAAGTTCATTTTCACAAAAGTAAGCTCTATATCTGTCTATGTGTTGTGTGTTTTATGTGTGGTCATTTTGTGCACAGTACAGTACACTAATATTTCGAAAAGAATATCTAAATGACAGCCCCTGTCCCCCAAAGGCCTTTTTGTAGATGTGTATTTGTGTGTTAAACTCCTGCCTTTTACCCACAATGCCTGTCATCTGCTTCCCTGTGTCTAATGCTATGCCTTCCATCCAGATGCCTCTCTTGAGCATCCCTTTAAATGGTCCTGTAGGCTTTCTTACACGAGCGTAATTCATATCACAGCTAAGCATAGCACATTAACCCCTGCTATAACTGTGAATTCAACAAAGAAATAATATTTACTACAGCCATTAGCATGTGGGAATATAAGAGCTTTGATTTTAAACCACAATGTTGGTTTTCGTATATATAATTTTCAAGCGAATGTTAAAGGCTTTAGTAAATCCATCCCATTCAAGCAGAATTGTTGAATGCCCCCATTGCATCGCTTCAAGGGCACATTAACCAGCAGCGCATACTACTTAGTACAATTACTGTTTTAGCATTACTGTCCTGAGCTGTGCATTTGTATCCACATAGACGTAAAACTGCCACTTAAATATACTGTTATTTATGCATACAGTGTGAATGCTTATTATTGAGATCCTGTACTTTCCCTGCCCGCTGACCCGTGTCTCGTATGCATTTACAGGAGAAGACCAGTGCTCTCAGCCTGAGCAATGTGGCTGGGGTCTTCTACATCCTAGTGGGCGGCTTGGGCTTGGCCATGCTGGTGGCCCTGGTCGAGTTCTGTTACAAGTCCCGAGCCGAGGCCAAGCGCATGAAGGTGGCAAAGAATGCACAGAATATTAATCCCACTTCCTCGCAGAATTCACAGAATTTTGCCACTTATAAGGAAGGGTACAACGTATATGGGATCGAAAGTGTAAAAATTTAAGGGGGTAGGATACGCGGCCGTCATTCCAGTCTGTCCCCGTGCACGCTTCTTTTGGCTTTCATCTGTTCCATTCCCTGAATGTTCTATTGAATGAGGAGGTTTGGACCGTAAACTGGATCGTATGTACTGGTGTTCCTAGTGGAAAAAAAAACTTCCTTTCTCTCAGTCCACTGCACATATATTGGAGAGAAAAGTTTTTTGTACATCTCGTCAACCTCATTGTCATGTATGACTGTTGTTAAATCGCCCATCCCCATGGAAGCTTATTTGCACCACAGAATTTATAAAAAGTGGGGAAAAAAAAGAATTGTGACTATTTGTCTCACAATTCTGACTTTTTAAACTCAGAATTGCAAAAAAAAAGGCTTTAGCTGAAAAAAGCCTGAACTGTGAGAATAAATTACAATCTATTACCAGGGGAGAAAAAGTCAAAATTATGCAATAAAAACAAGGAATTGTAAGATATAAACTCATAGATATAAATTACAGATATAAATTACAAGAAAAGAGATATAAATTACAAGAAAAAGATCAGAATTGCAAGATGTTAAGACCTAGCAGAAGAAAAGTCCAAACTGTGAAAATATAAACTTGAAATTACAAGAAAAAAAAGTGAATTATGAGCTCACAACTGTGGGGGGAAAAAAAGTCAGAATTATGAGCTAAACTCAAAAAAAAAAAGTGAGAATTGCGAGGTGTTAAGACCTAGTGGAAGAAGTCCAAACTGTGAGAATATGAACAATGCAATTACAAGAAAAAAGAAAAAGAATTGCAAGATACAAACTCAGAATTACTGAGTTTATAACACGCAAATTTGAGATGACAGAAACTCAGAATTACACAAAAATAGTCAGAATTGTGAGATAGCAAGACTTAGTGGAAGAAAAGTCCAAACTGTGAGAATATAAACTTAAAAAAAATTACAAACAAAAAGCAAACGACAAATATATAACAGAATTGTGAGAAAAAAGGTCAGAATTATGAGATAAAAACTCAGAATAAAAAATGTCATAATTACAAGATGTTAAGACCTAGTGGAAGACGCCCAAACTGTGAGAATATAAACATGTAATAACAAGAAGACAAAAAAAAGAACTGCGAAATAGAAACTCAAAATTACAAATTTATAACTTGCAAATTTGAGATTATATAAACTTAGAACTGCAAGAAGAAAGTCAGAATTGTGAGATGTTAAAACCTAGTGGAAAAAGACCAAATTGTGAGAATACAAACATACAGTTACAAACTCAGAACTACAAGTTCTGCAAATGTGAAATGATAGAAACACAGAATTACACGCAAAAGTCAGAATTGCGAGATTAAGACCTAGTGGAAGGAAAATCCAAACTATGAGAATATAAACTTAAAAAAACTACAAAACGAACAAAAAAAATTGCGAACTACAAGTATAGAGTATATAAGCTCACAATTGTGATAAAAAGGTCAGAATTATGAGATAAAAACTCAGAAGCACTAGATATAAACAGTCAGAATTATGAGATGTTAAGACCTAGTGGAAGGAAAGTCCAAACTGTAAGAAACTGTGAATTACATTTGAGACAGCTGTGAGAAGAAAAGTTTAGAATTATGACTCAGAAGTACAAGAAATAAACTCAGAATTGCAAGTGAAATGTCATAATTGTAAGATGTTAAGACTTGGTGAAAGAAAAACCAAACTGTGAGAATATAAATTTGCAGTTACAAGAAAAAAGTTGTGAGACACAAATTCAGAATTACAAGTTTATAACTTGCAAATCTGAGATGATATAAACTCAGAATTGAAAGTCAGAATCGCAAGATGTTAAGACCTAGCGAAAGAAAGTCTGAACTGAATACATTACAGTCTATTACAAAGAAAAAAAGTGAATTGTGAGATGTAAACTCAGAATTGAAAGCTTACAATTGTGGGTGAAAAGTTAAAATTATGAGATATAAACTTAATTTTGAGATGTAAAATCTAAATTGCAAGTTTAGATCTTGCAATTACAAGATATAAGCTCTAAGATATAAGCGTAATTCTAAGTTAGACTTATGAGAAAAAAACTTGGAATTGTGAGATATAAAGACCTAGTGGAAAAAAAGTTGAGAAACACTGAGAATATAAACTTGCAGTTAAAAATAAAAAAGAATTGTGAGATAACAAATAACAAATTTTGAGATATAATCTCAATAAAATTTCAATTAAAAAGTGTAAATAGCAAGATGTTGAGACCTAATTAAAGAAAAGTACACAATTTAAAAATATCAACTTGAAATACTAGAAAAAATTGCGAGATGTATACTCAGAATTACAAGTTTGCAAATTTCAGATTTAAACTCACAACTGTAAAAAAGTCAGAATTGTGAGATAAAAAGTTACAATTACCTTTTTTATTTTACATGACCGAAACAAGCTTCCAAACCCATCTCCCTCATTCCCTGCTTGCGATATGATTTTCTAAATGGTGTGTGCCCGTGACTTTGCTCCTCATTTTTAATGTTTTTCCACCACATCGAATTCACGTCTGCATTTTCAACTAAACATTTTAAAAATAAGCTTGAAGCCCGTTAGCGGAATACGCTCTAACGTTCCGTCGTCTCTCTCTGTTTGGTGTGTGTGTGCGCACGAATGTTTGTTTCTTCGTTGGCGTTTGTGCACGTGTGTTCCAGGTGACCTTTTCGGACGCCATGAGGAGCAAAGCGAGACTGTCTATTACTGGGAGTACTGGCGAGAATGGACGTGTGATGAGTCCTGAGTTCCCCAAAGCAGTACATGCGGTGCCCTTTGTTAGACCTGGTGTGGGAATGAACGTCAGTCTGACTGATCTCTCCTGATGGATAAGAACCTGCCGAGTGCCTTACACAATGGTTTTCAATAGAGCGCGTTCTATTCTCTTTCCTGTCGCTCTCTCCCCTATCTCTCGCCTGAATGGAGGACGGAGGCCTCATTTGATGTCATAGAGACAGAATCCTTCCTTGGCCCTTTATAACAAAAGATGCACTCTTCTATTGGAAATACGCCGACCGACACAAAGACACTCGCTTAGCGAGCCGATGACATCTACCCCCCGTAACGGATATTTTGGACGACAAACTTGAAACTCACTGAAGCTCTTCGCGGGAAAGAGAGAAGTTAATGAAGTCTGTCTGTTTTCGTAGCCGACGCCGTTCTGATGTCTATTTCGGCTCAAGCACACTTTACCATTGTCTGCTTCAGGATGTGAAATGTCTTTTTATTAATAAAACCAACAAAAAAAATCTCTATGAAAAAGTATTTTTATGTATTTTCACAGAAATGGCTTTTAAATAAACCTGCTTATACATACCAGTTAATTAAAGCTGTAAATCATAATCTCGACATACTTTTAAGAGCTTAGCTACTAGTTTCACATTTTAATGCCAAATATGTTGCTTCTCTTGTAATTTATTAGTCCTCTTCTGATATATCCATTAACATTTTGGTGTTAATATGAAATATCTAGCAATGCTTGACATTTGAACTCTGTTTGAAAAGTGGGTGCCGCAGTTACGTTCTCTTACTTTCATCAACTTGTTTGGTTTTGAGAATCTGTTTGTATTTTTTGTTTATCAAGAAAATCAGGGTAGCGGTTATAATATTAAAAAAAGAAAAGTGTTTACAATATGAACATAAGAAAAAAGGAAAATGTTTAAAAAAAGTACCTATTGTATTATTGCATATGTTTTGCTGTGAAATGAATAGAAGCATACACGTCAACAAAATGCTCTGTTAAAAATGCCAAATAATTAAGTGTGCCAAAATTATTGATAAATATAGTCATATATTAATCTGTCATCAATGTGAATGTAGTCAATACATTCTGTAAGTTTTGTTACTAAATGTACAGTTGGATGGTATACACAGTGATTTATCAAGGATTTTATTGAATTTTTCGTTCGTTTGTTTTTTTTATAGCAATTTTAGCATTCAGACCACAATATGGCTTTTTTCGTTTTTACTCTGCATCTTGAATTTTTTTTCCAAGCATCCAGATGACATGCTTTTTTTCATAAAAGGCTAAAAATGCCATATTACAGGCCAAAACAGCTATGCTTATTCTTAAGAAACCTACCACGAGAAAACAGTTTGTTTGATAATGATAATAGTTCACAGTTTATTGTATCGCAGGTACTATGACTATTTCCTATAAAAGCAATTGCAACTCTAACGGTTAACACTTATATTGCAATAAGCCGAGATTAAAAAACAAAGATGTCCCTAAAAGCAAGAGTACATTTGTAAACTCACAATATGATCACAATTATGTACATTTTTGTATGATTTGTTTTTCTCTCCTCAGTCTTTCATACTAGACTGGGAGACTGGTTAAGACTTTCGGTTTTGTCATTATATACTTAATATTAGTTGAACGAGGCCATGTAATTTTAAAGACCGCTCTCTACCATTTTGTAAATGAATGTGTGCCAACTTGTTTATTTTTTGGGATCCTTTCTAAATAAAAGCTGACTAATAGTCTCATGTTTTGATTGCAGTTTTCAATGACCAATATGGTTATAGCATACCACACTTTAATATGACAGACAAATTCACAGTCCTGAAAGTATGTCTGAGCTGGAAGCAACAAAATAGTCTCTGCAGGAGTTTAGGGTTGCAGAGCTTCTTCTAAACGCCATTTTACAGAACATTTCAAGAATGTGTGCTAATCATTTGGATCTTTTTGAAGTAAAAAGCAATTTTAGCATGAGCCTTTGAAATGTTTCCAGTAATCACTGACAAAATGACTCAATCAAACACACAATCAACGATTTCATTCTTCCAAATAGATAATTCATGAAGTGATTTCCACTCATTCCTTGTTGTCTTGGGCTGGATTTGAATGTGTCTGCTAGCTGATAGGAAGTGAGAGGAACAGAGAGGTGTTTTTGATCATAAATAATCACGCTGTGACGTCTGCATTGGTGTTAATGAATGTCACACATTCTGAAATGACAGATACCCTCCCCTGCTCTTCCTACATAATCTCCCTTCCATCTTTGCAGCCCATATGGTGTCCAACACTTCTGGAGACATCCATTTAACATTTCATCTAACATCTAGTCTCAAAATATTAAAGGCTCTTAGGGCTTTTACACAAGGGTGTATACTGACTTTGGAGGGCACTTCAGAAATACAGACTCTTTATCTAATTCCACATTTCATGGTCTTAACTTTTGTGTTTTGGAACACTTCAAATGCACTTCCCTGCATTTCAAAAGATGCTTGATGGAAGATAAAATAGGAGATATCTGGCTC
>JAHKKF010396191.1:0-12853 GCA_019740295.1 Labeo calbasu | reverse complement strand
TTTTTACGTTGGGTGGGAGAAACTATCGAAATTTGCGAACAAATCACGACACTTACCTCAGTTTCATCGATTTTCTAGCGCCTCAGAGAAGCCGTCAGTGTCCGCGAGAATAACGTCATTGCGTTAACAACGGTTCGTTTGCGTACGCATAAACGCTACGCAGTTTAAATAAAATGCGGTTGGCGCTACTTAAAGGGACAGTTCACCCAAAAATGAAAACAGTCAGCATTAACTCACTCTCAAGTTGTTACAAACCTGTACAATTTTCCTTCTTCTGTTTAACATATCATGTATTTTGAAGAATGCTGGTGATCAAACAGTATGTTTTTTTTTATACTGTTCAAGTCACTGGCAACCAGCAACTGTTTGGTTCTTAAAATTCTTCAAAAAGTCATCTTTTATGTTCAACAGAAGAAAGAAATGCACAGGGTGAGTAAATGATGACAAAATGTTTGGATAAACTATCCCATCAAATGTTCTGCGCATGAATTTCCGTGCAAAATGCGGTTGTCACACTTTTATATAGTAGAAGTATGAGTAAAAAAAAAAAAGTTATTTAGCTGCAGTGTGAACGTGGCACATGAAACAAGACAAAACATAAACCGCCAAGAAGTAAAATCGACTTGTGCCATTTAGTCAAAAGTAACACGGCAGATTTCTAGCATCTAAATAACACTGAAATAACTTTTTTTTTTGCGTGAATAAACAAAGTGGTGCAAACTTACAGTGGTTTTCCAAACGTTCAGTACATAATATGCGTAAGGCTGTTCGGAGCTTTTTTTTTTTCTCCAGCCTTAGTGCTTTTTCTTTTCTTGGCTTTATTATCTTCTCTCTAAAGATAATTGTGACCGTGGGAAATCTTTTGCAATTGAAAATAGCAACATTTACTATTATTATGCCTACGAAAATATTCTGTCTCATTTTTTCTGCAAATGACTTTGTAGTGAAAATCTCAGAGGTAACTAATTTTACAGAACAAATCATCAATCACAAAATGAACATAGAAGTTATACACACACTTACTATGTGATGTTAACAATGTAAAGTTACAAATATAGAACTTTACGAACCAAAATGGATTCCCTTATTAGATAAAAAGTCAATTAAATCCGAACGAGAAAAAAGAGAATGGGAATGTTGTCTTGGTTATTCCATTTTCTTGGGGCTGTGTTCTACTCTTTTCCCAGTAAAACTGTATTGCATTTCAAATCCCAACCTCTAAACGCTCTAAACAGGCATAGTCTTTTCTTCCGAGGGCCTCAGAGCTGCAGACGCCTGGTAAGACAAAAGGAAGCACTGGATGTGAATCGAGATTATAGACCCAACTCTTTTGAAAAACTGAAGAACTGCTGGGGGGGAAATGTGGGTCCAACTACGGGGGAAAAAATGTGATCTACTGCTACGGGGTTCGAGGAGCGCTGATGGGAAACTGCGTTATGTTGCATTCATGATCGTGAATGTACGTAAACTTGAAAATCAGTACTAGTATTGCTGTTGCAGTCAGAGAGTTCGTGGATCTACTAATTTCTAATAAAGTTCCGCCAGCGTGTCCATCCAGGTGGGGAGATGTAGAAATGCTACAAGTGTCCGAGTGCTACTCGGCGCGTCGAGTTCGGAGGTTTCGTGATTGAACCCTCAGATACGAGGGACCGAACCGTAAACATTCAGCATAATGTATAAAATAGAGAAGCTTTCAGAGGCGATTTTTTTCGGACCATGACGGAAGAGTTAGAGGAGGCTGGTTATACGGCAAATCCAAGGATTCCAGAAAGCGCTCATCGACAAAAAAGGAAGGTGGAGGCGTTCGGCTCTCCGAGAGGGCAATGCAGGCAAGGACCGGGGTCGGGACTGGAGTGGGAAGTAGTCTTGCCCTGAGGGAGGCTACAAATCACAGTGAGAAGGCACGGGGCACTCGAGTTTATGGGGCGTGGGGTTGAAATGGGGCAGCAGGCGGGATTGGACAAGGGCCGTGCCCTGCTTCAAAATATGGTGGTCTCATACTTGGTGCTACTCGAAGGCCTGGAGGATTCCCGCGGTTCGAAGAGCCAACTGGTGCTGCCCAGGGACTGCAGGTCCGTTTCCGGCTCCAGCGGGTCGATCTGCCGGAGAAGCAGGAGCGAGGAGTGAGACTGCAGGAGAGAATGGCAGCCAACGGAAACCCACATTTGGCCGTTGAGGATGAACACCATGTGGGAGAAATCACCGTAGACAACAACACTCATATCTGGACCTGATGCTGGTTTGAGCTCATTTTTTTAGCTCGTTTATACACAAACAGATGCTTATTACAGCTACTAGTTAACAGACAAATGTTCTTGCAAATGGATTCTTAAATTCATGAGGTCAATGTGTCTTAATCGTTAAAAGTAGCGTCTTTTAAGAAGGTCGCCTGATCCTGTCATTTCAAGTTGTTTTCAAAAAAGTGGCAATTTTGAGTCTGACAAAGTGTAAATGTAAGATAGCTGTCTGCAATGTTGCTGACACAACATTTTAAGTATTGCTTAAAACGCAATACTTTCTTTTTGAAAAGTCCTTTCAGTGACATTCTTAGGCGACACAAACTTTTCGTTTCACTTTATGAAACGCCCAGTATTGTTTTCTAATAATTTTTTAAGACATTGCTCCAGGCATATAGAACCCAATTGAAGAATTGTGTAGTGATCTGTGAAGTACAAGTATAACTGAATAAATCTCCCTGAAACATGTCTAGGTCACATTTCACCCCAAAATTCTTGCAAAATTACATTTGCATGAATGAAAATAAAGCCTATGTTTAGAGCCATTAGAGTTTTGCACTGTGACATTATTTCAATGACAATTACACAAAAAAATTGTAACTTTTTACTATATTATTATAAGGATTAAGCAATATTAAATGCACTAAAATGATGCATAAATACTAAAACATAAAATTAAAACAACTGAAATAATATATTGCGTATGTGTAGCTATATATACACACTGCCATTCAAAAGTTTGGGATCAGCAAGATTTTTAATGTTTTTTAAAGATGTTTTTTCTGCACATCAAGGCTGTGTTAAAAATACAGAAAAAAACAGTAATATTGTGAAATATTATTGCAATTTAAAATTGTGGGGTTTTTTTTTTTTTTTTTTAATATACTGTAAAATAGAATTTATTCCTGTGATCCTTCTAATATTCTGATTTATTATCAATGTTGGAAACAGTTGTGCTGCTTAATTATTATTATTTTACTTTTTTTGTAACCTCTGACACTTTTTTCAGGATTCTTTGATGATAAAACGTTAAAAATAATAGCATTTATTTCAAATAGAAATATTTTGTAACAATATACACTACCCTTTAAAGTTTGGGGTCAGTAAATTTCTTCTTTCTTTGAAAGAAATGTATACTTTTATTTATCAAGAATGTGTTAAATTGATAAAAAGTGATAGTAAAGACTTACTGTATATTGTTCGAAAAGATATTGTATATAATATATTAACTTTTTAATTGTCATCAAAATAAAGTCTCAATTCAAAACAAGAGTCGTAAAAATAGGCATCATTTTCTTCATGCAAAATATAATATCTTATTTCCTTTTGACTCTGGAGTGAAATATCATCTAGACATGTTCTTGACAGGTCTTGGGAGATTTGCTTAAACAAACTTTGTTCTGTTGACATATCGAGCACATCCTCAGGCCAAAACAAGAATTCGCCAATGACACAACATATCCTCATCCTTGAATTTTGTACATGATTGCAACCTTTAAATCCTCTAAACAATTTTACTCATACCCCATTTTAAAGTTGTGACCTGTTGCTAGTGTCAACCAAAAATGTTCATGGGGGGAAAAAATAGGTGGATAATAGTGAAAACTGGAAACGTAACAGGAAAATTAGTAAAGTGAATAAGTGGCAGGGAAGAGAAAGCCAGAGACGTAGCAGGAAGAAGAGTGCTGGAGAATGTGAGGAAGAAAGAGAGAGATAGAGAGAACAGAACCTGAACTCCAGGGCTGATAGAGGGCAGCGGGAGGTAGGAGGGACGGTGGGCGGAGCACGTGTGACAGTAACAGCAGCGGCATTCAAGCACAGGTGCACCCTGGGAAGGAGGACCGGGCAGAAGCTCAGAGACACAGATTACAGGCTTACGGCAACAAAATAAACACATATAAGACATGAAAAGTATATCGGGACTGGGGGTGACACCTCTCGACACAATTAAACTTGGATCATGTGGGTCATTTCTACAATGCAGTACCTTTTTTACCACTCAATCATATATATATCTATCTATCTGTCTATCTATCTATCTATATATATATAATATCTTAATTTTAATTTTAAAGATGGAAATCTTATCTTATCAAAACTGAACATGAAGGTGAATCATAAATGGTTTCACTACCTTGGTTTTAGCAGGTGTTTTTCATCCTGCACAACATGAAACACATATTCAAAAATATTCTTTTTTCTTTTCTAATCAATATGTTTTCTTGGGAATAAAATTAGTTTTTGGTGATTTATTTATCTGCTGAGTCTAAAACATTCAATCTGGTTTAAAAATTTACAGAAATTATCAAAATGAATTAAAAAATTTTGCTCAATTTTAAGTTAATTTAGCATTTTAAAAGTTAAACATTTAATTTTGATATTGTTTCAACATTTTGAAATGTTGATATCATACTAATTTCTGTAAATTTATCAAACCAGATTCATCACAGCAGAGCTCATTTACATAAAGCAGTAAACTGTTTAATTCTAAGATTAAATTAAATTAAATTAAATGTGTATATTTGATGTCTGAAAAAAAACATGAAATTAAATATTAAATTAAATTAAAATCTAGTGTGGATTTTATTTGATGTCGGAAAATAATAAATTAAACATTAAATTACATATCCTGTGTAGATTCAATTCAATATCAGAAGAAAAAAAATTAATGAAATATTAAATTAAATTAATATCCTGTGTAGATTCAACTCATTGTCAGAAACAAATTTAATAAAAAATGTATTATATATTTAACTAAATATCATATTGAAATATGATCTTTTAGATTCAATTCACTGTCAGAAACTTACATTCATATTCCAATTTATTATTTTAGCAGATTTTCAATAAAATCCAATAAAACTCCAATAAAATATCTATCTATCTAGTTTGATAAATTCACAGAAATTAGTATATCGACATTTTAAAATGTTTAAACAATATCAAAATTAACTTTTAAATTGCAATAGAACTTAAAATTGAACTAAATGAATCTTTTGCTCTTGTTGATACTGTCATGAAAGCTAACTATTAATCCCTTGAACAACAATGGATAATTTTAGCTCTTCATTTCCATAACGTTTATTGTCTTGCAATTTTGCAAACAATCTAATCATATTTAATAAAGTCTGCGCTTGACTAAAACATGTCTTTGAACATCTGCTATATCCTTTTATAGAAACACAAGCCTAAAAGTTCAAAAGGTACTGCAGAATAGAAATGACCCAAGAATTCAGCTCAAGTTGAAACAAATCAATACTAAAATTCACCAAAAATTCAGCTACTCAAAAATCAACCCCACATTGCACTGAACACAAATAAGAAGCGTGTGCTGTGATTATATTGTGTTAAAACTGACACAGAAATACCCAAATGTAATATAGACTTTCGTTAGAGTATATGCCCTATTTAACCTGATATAAATGCAAATAAAGCT
Organism: Labeo calbasu; assembly: GCA_019740295.1. Classification (NCBI taxonomy): domain Eukaryota; kingdom Metazoa; phylum Chordata; class Actinopteri; order Cypriniformes; family Cyprinidae; genus Labeo; species Labeo calbasu. Next base: position 7,180 of record JAHKKF010396191.1, on the reverse strand, counting down.
GCAAAGCAGCTGTGCAACTGAGAATATAAACTCCAGAAAATAATGCTTGTGAAACAAATGGTGACCAAAACCTTAAGAAACTGTGAATCAGTTGTACCTCTATCCTTCACAGCCATTAAATACGGCACTAACTCTTACTAAAGTCTATCGATTCTAGGTATTTTAAATTCAATATTTCAATTTAGGTTTCAAGTTCTATGCACAGCATCTGTGTGACAAACTGTTGACTGACACAGAAAATCATTTGGACTCGACCCACAGTTTGTATAAGCTAGCAAAAATCATCTTTACAGTAATGCATTTATAATGGAGGACAATATATTGCAATAAACTTTAAAATAGAGAAAATACACAACATTTCTAAAGTAAAAAAACTCCAACATGAGACTTACTAGCCTTGAATATAGCGGTAACTTTCACACAATATGCACAAGGATACTAAGGTGGGAGGTTTACGTAGACACTACATCCCACAATAATAAGCTTTACATTGATGTATGGTTTGTTAGAATAGAACAATATTTGGTCGAGATACAACTATTTGAAAATCTGGAATCTGTAAAAAAAAAAAAAGTACTAAGCAATGCATATTATTAATCAAAAATTAAGTTTTTGATATATTTATGGTACGAAATTTACAAAATATCTTCATGGAACATGATCTTTACTTAATATCCTAATGATTTTTGGCATAAAAGAAAAATCGATAATTTTGACCCATACTAAATAGTTTTGGCTATTGCTACAAATATACTCGTGCCTATGGACATCCACTGTAAGTGCAATACTATAAATGCTACTTTTTACAAACTGTGGGAGAACAATTTTTCTGTGGCAATCATAAACATGTGAACACAATATATTCATGATGCTATGACATCAGATATCACGTGCTGAACTTATACTCACGGTGGAGCGGCGCGTACTGTTGCGGGACTGCGAGGTGGGCCTGTTGGTCTTGGTTTCGATGTTTTCGGAGGCTGGACCAGCATACGAACTGTGACGACGGGCCGCCTTCTGTGCCTGGAGAGCCATCTGATACGCTACCTCAAACGCTTGTCCCAGCGTCAGGATGATCTCATACGTCTGTGTCTGTATGGGGAAACAGCCATTAGCTGAGTCATTAAATAATTACACAATATGTGTTTTCACTCTAGGTAAGGCTATAAAAAGCAGCAGAGGAAACTATATTGGACCTGAAATTCAAACCGCAACCTGTGAATGTTTAAACCAGAGCCCACAACAGAGCCCCTTTAATTCTAAGGGTCAGAGAGATGGGTGAATTAAATTAAATTAAATTAAAATGTCAGAAAAAAAATTAATTAAATATGAAATTAAATATATTTCAATTAATATTATCTTCATACAAGATAACAAAATAAATGTAAATAATTAATGAAAATTACATTACATTAAATTACATTTTGCTGAAAGGTACCCTGACAACTTAATATTATATTAAAAAAAAAAGAAAAAAAGTTATGTTTGCTTGTCAACGCTGATTTAGACTTTAGACTGTATTATCAGCTTAGTAGCTCAGGGTTAATTTTGTTTTCATATTGATTTTAACAAACCTATTCTTTGTCAACTCTGATTGGTTTCCCTATAAAAGAGCAGATAAAAACAACACCCACCACTTCTACTGTAGTGAAGACATGGCAAAAGTGATAACCAGACTTCAGGTCTTTTGTGATGTACGCAAATGTGCAAAGGTCATCCGGATCCTGGGCAGCACACGAGATGTTCTGGATCTCATGCTCTGCAACCATCGCCTGCAAAAGTATAAAAATATCGAGCAAGTCCATCACAATTTTCAAACATCCGTGAAAAACATGAGCATTTCACTAATTCATAACCATAAAGGCCTGTGTATCCATATATAACCACGATCTATCATTCATGTCCGTGCCACAAATAGTGCAGGACGGGTTACTGTCGAGCAAATCTCTGACTCTGATAGTCAGAGATGGCTTGATGGCTTTGCAAACATCCCTAATAATATGAAACAGCTCAATTCTCCTGGTTTACTCTTATGTAAACCAATGTTAATGTTATTAGCAGTTGCTCTTACCTTGGTTGCTGCGTCAACAAACTTGACTCCTCTGTAGGTGATATTGAGTATTATGACGGGACCTTTTCGGTGATCCTTTGATTTCTGGTAAACATTAGAAGGCATAAATTCATTAAAAACGAATTAATGGACCAAGGCAGACTCACAAAACTAAACGTAACATTTTGAGACATTAAATAATAGCATACTGACTAATATATGCATATATACCCTTATTCTAGCGCAGGCCTCCTGCGTAGATTCAATTCCTCTTAGGTCTCGGATGATCACAGACCCTAAATACTGGAAAAGAAAGGACAGAAAAATATATTTTCCAATATATTTTACACATAGCTGATATTTTAATCAAGTTACATGTGAGGAATAGTACAATAAAATATAAATAATATAAAATATAAACTATGTATACCTAAATTAAATTAAATTATTAAATTAATTTTTTAATATTAAATTAAAATCCTGTGTAGATTTAATTCAACATGTCAGAAAATAATAAATTACCTGCAATAAAATATAAATACAAATTCAATAAAATATAAATAATATAAAATATAAAAATTAAAACACCTAAATTAAATTAAATATTAAAGTAAAATCCTATGTAGATTCAATTCAATGTCAGAAAAGAACAAATTAAATATAAATATAACTAAAAATTAAAATGTTATGAAATATTTTACAATTTAAAATAACTGCTTTCTATTTTAATATATTGTAAAATGTAATTAATTAAAAATGCAATAAAATATAAATAATATAAAATATAAACAATAAAATACCTAAATTAAATTAAATATTAAAGTAAAATCCTATGTAGATTCAATTCAATGTCAGAAAATATATTAAATACAATAAAATATAAATAATATAAAATATAAACAATAAAATACCTCAAATATTTTAATATACTGTAAAATGTAATTTATTCCACTGATGCAAAAGTGAATTTTCAGCATCATTACTCCAGTCTTCAGTGTCACATGATCCTTAAGAAATGATTATAATATGTTGATTTGTTGCTCAAGAAACATTTATGATTATTATCAATGTTTTGTGGAAAATGAGATGAAAAGAAAGTTCTAACCAACAACATTTAATTTAAACAAATATTTTGTATATATATGTAGATATATTTAAATCTATCATTACCAATATATCTATCGCTATAATGCTACATAATACTTCCTCTCTCAGTTTCATCCCAGGACTCACATTTTAAAAATAACAATGACGGTTCAAAAGAGCTCTTTAATTTTTAATGTGGTGCTCATTAATGGATCTTTTATTATTTAAATCTAGACTCTGTCTTACTCTGGTTTTGATCTTTATGACCCGAGTCACAATCCTTTTGAAAATCCTTTTGGGGTTTGAGCCGCAACTGGTGACTGAACACGCTCTGACACACAGAGGTGTGGTGCTCGCACAGGCGCTGTGAGCTCGAAACCAGCCTGAGTCATTTCCTGATCCACCACCATTTCCTGACCTCTTTCTACTGTCCTTTGGCAATTTCAATTTTTAGCCAAGAAATTAGGCTTATAGCTGTTAAAAGAATAATTCAAAATGAAATTTTGCTGACACTCACCCCCAGCCCATCCAAGATGTAAATGAGTTTGTTCATCAGAACAGATTCGGAGAAATGTAGCATTACATCACTTGCTCACCAGTGGATCCTCTGCAGTGAATGGGTGCCGTCAGAATAAGAGTGCAACCATGCAGCTTTTGGCTTTACAAGATGCCAGTTGATGGACTGGATTGGTGTGAATTACTTGTGGATTATTGTGATGTTTTAATCAGCTGTTTGGACTCTCATTCTGACGGCACCCATTCACTGTAGAGGAAACATTGGTGACCAAGTTAATGTTTTAAAATCTGTTCCTATGAAGAAAAACTCATCTACATGCAAAACTTCATTTATGGGTGAACTATTCCGGTCGAAATACTGTATATTTATTTTGTCTAATCAGATGTAATTCAACTTATTTGTTAAAAAACACACAAACATGAGAATAATATTTTCCTCTGATAGTCTTTGGGTGTATAAGAGCAACTGATGGAAGTTACTATCACACAAACTGACAAATCCTGATAGAAAAGACTTACTCTGGCCTCATAAACGCAGGATTCGGTGATGAGTTTCTCAGGGTGATGGTGCCAGGTGGAAACTGTGGTGTATGTGGCAGAGTGGCTGGAAGGACGAATACTTAGACGTGAATGTCGATCTGCATGACGGTCCTAATGGAAAACAACAAGCGCAATCTGAGTCAAAATCACACCAACTTAAAAAAAGGACATTCAAAGTGGAGTTATATTTAATAGTATTTTGCAGCATTTACTATTGTTCCTCCATAAATTTAAAAGCATAATGAGTTTAAATAATTAATAAATTGCCTTATTTATGAATGATGAATTATTCATTTTCTGTGGTGTTACTGTGCCCCGTGGTAACAGACATCAGCATTCAAACATGTACAAGAATGAATTCTTCACAAAGACCTCATAGCCATTTTAACTCATTTGTTAGAGAGCATGTGGAAACATAAATAATAAATATTACTAAATAATACGTTTCATGGAAAAGTAATTTTTTTTGTATTAAAAATAGCACTACAGACACCACAAAATCTGACTTGAAATTTTCTGAATTTTAGACGCACTTAAAAATACAAAAGGTTATTCAAAGAGAAAAAACTGTTCTTACTTATTATTGTATTTTGAAAATAATTAACAATAAAAATATATTAAATAACAAGCAAACAATGCTTTTTGCATTCTGTTATTTAGGCCAAAAAAAGTAAAATTTAATTTCATTTGGTTAATTTGGAGTGCAAAAAAACACTTATTTTTTATTAATTATTTTATTATTTAAATAAACATAAATGTTGTATTTTTTGTATAACCTTAATTTCTAAGAATTACAATTGCATTATGTTGGTTAAGAATCAGGGTTATTATAGTTAACTACAGCTGAAATTAAAACATAAAAAAAAAGTTTGATAATTGAAATAAAATAGACATTAAACTGAAATAATATAAAATATAAAAAAACCTTTTCATTTCTCATTTTAATCTAGTTTACCTTGATCTACTAAAATAACTAAAATCGAAATAAAATATAATGGTAACACTTTACAATACGGTGTCATTTGTTAACATGAATGAACAATGAACAATACATTTATCACACTATTTATTAATCTTTGTTAATGTTCGTCAACAAAAAATATAGTTGTTCGTGGTTTGTTCATGTTAGTTCACAGTGCATTAACTAATGTTAACAAACACAACTTGTGATTTTAATAATGCAATAATAAATGCTAAAATTAACATTAAGATTACTAAATGCTGCAGAAGAATTGTTCAATCTTAGATCATGTTAACTAATAGTAGTTGACTAATGTTAACTAATGAACCGTATTGTAGTTACCAAAATAATAAAAACATACACATATATATAAAAAAAAAAAAAAACTACTAAAAATAACAAAAGCACACAACAAAATGACTAAAACTTTAGCTAAAATTAAAATGAAAACAGAAAACCAAAAAAAAGATGCAAAATATTAATAAAAACAATTTTTTTATTATGTAATGTAGAACTGCATGGACACGGTTTGCAACATTTACCACAGAATGACTCAAATGTGATTCACTACTTGAAAGGAGTCATTATAATCACACTGATCTTAGTCACAGAGGTGCTTACATGTGAGCGTGATCTTTCACCGAAAGAGCGAAGGGAGATACTGCCATCCTGATCCAACGCTCTGCTCTTTCGGCCTGATTCTCCCAGCGGAAGCAACATATCCATGGAGCGACTGGTGTACGGGTCCATATAACTGAGCGGTGACGCATTCTGAGACAACAGGTCCTGAATCTTGTAAAAAAGATTTATTGTTATATTTAAATAGGATGTATTGAAATTTTAAATCCATTTCAGGCCTTAATGATGCTAAATATTATCTTTTACCTTGAGTTGGGAAAAGCGGTTGGATTTCGAAGGTGCTTCCTCATACGGTCGCTCTGCTATCGAAGCTATGATTCTTTTCCTGTGACCAAGAAGGCCGATTTTCAACACCTGCATAGAGACAAAATTGTCTCAGTGTATCAGATCAGTACACACGTCACGCAAAAACTTACACACCAGCATGAATAGCACATTTACATTAACAATTTCGAGCTCCCACAGGTTCTTGACACAGTCTAGGGTGCGGTAGCCACTAGACAGGAAGTTGTGCAGATACTCTCCAAGACCCAGAGTTTCCAGCCATGAGGACAGAGACGTGCTGCCGTCACAGCCCAGAGCTTTGACCTGAAGGAAGAGAAAAATGCCATCTCAAAATAAATTGCATAGCATAGTGTATATAATCCAGGAGAGACATTTGGACACTGAAGTAACACTTAAAATGTCTAAGCGTGATTGCATTAGATGACAAAATATCAAACCAAGTGCAAACAAACTCACTGAACTTCACTATTCCAAGACATTTTCACAATGGCTTTTAACCAACCAGTCCCAAGGTCATTTTAAGTGGAAGAGGATGAAATGTGTGCTGAAAAAGTGCTATCTTTTTAAAAATAAATGCCACTGGTTTCACACATAGTGTACAAATATTATTTAGGGACTGAAACACGCTACCTTTGGAAGGCTTTTTGCTGCATGAAGGATTTTCTTTCTGTGGCCTGGGTCTGTGATGCCAATTTCCTGAAGGTCCTCATCTTCCATCACGTTACTTCCCTGAACATATGCACATTCACATTAGTTTCTGCTTTACGAAAGTGACAAGAACAACCAAGTGTTGCGTGAAAGTGACAGCAGGGGTAGTTTGATACAATAGTTTTAGGTACATTTAGTACTTGAGAACACCAGAACACTTATTCAGTGCCTTGCAAGAACATTCAAACCAGTAACCAATTACCTCTTAGGAATTTATACATGCATACACACATATACATATAAAATATCTACACTCCAAAAAATGCTGGGTTAAATACAACTCAGTGCTGGGTGGAATATGGACAAACCCAGCGACTGGGTTGTTTTGACCCAGCAGCTGACCCAAACTTCTGGGTAGTTTTATTTAACTTAAAAATGACTATATGGCTGACTTA
>JAHKKF010396165.1:0-24977 GCA_019740295.1 Labeo calbasu | reverse complement strand
AAAATGCTAGATACAATTACAATTTAAAAGTAAAAATAATATAATAAATGCTAATTAACCATTTTAGAGCTTAAAAATATTATATTCACTATAGAAAATGTACATACGCACAAGATATTAATGACTTCCATAACTTTCCAAACCTGGAAATCATATTTTAAAATTCCAATGTTTTACTACTTGTTTAACTAACCTTTTCTTTATTATATTCTGCGTCCAAGATAGTCTTTTCCCTCAGTGCAAGTCTCTGATCTCTTTCCCATTTTACCATAAAATTCATAAACACAATCACTTAAATAAATAACTGCACACCTATTTTAACAGGCTGCATGATTTATGGCATCATTTGTACGTGTGGGACAAGTTATGTTAAGTAGGTTTTGTTTGTTTAAAACTCAAAAAAGTATGAGTAAGAGTAATAGTGCTGCTTGCTTCAACAAACAACACTAATGAGACCCGCCAAAAACAGCAGTACATTATGTAGAATATTTATATATTTTTCTGTATATGATTGTTTTTAAAAACGTAAATCTATCTGTTATGCTGCCTGAAATTTTTCTTATGTAAAAGAATATTCAGGGAGAAAAAAAAAAAAAAAATACAGCACGGTAAACATTTAACACCACAGACAAGTTTACTTGGGTTAATAGGGAGCCTTGTCGACAGTCCGACATTCAGGAAGGCTCAAGTGTTTGTTTACGTGAAGGTAACTGAAGCAAAGCATTACTCTTGAGATTCACAGTCTGAGTCTTTTCCAAAACGTCAGCTGTCAATAATTATCAATGGTTATCAATGCAATTGTCAATGATTGCGGTGCTGTGTTAAAGGGATAGTTCACACAAAAATAAAAATACTGCCATTAATTACTCACCCTCATTTTGTTCCAAACCCATAAGAACTTCATTCATCTTCAGAACACAAATGAAATATTTCAGATGAAATCTGAGAGCTTTCTGATCCAACGTAGACAGAAATGCAACTAGCACGTTTAATGCGCAGAAAGGTAGTAAGGGCATCGTTAAAATAGTCCATGTGACATCAGTGGTTCAACCATGTGTTCCAAAGATGAACAAAGGTATTGCAGGTTTGGAACGACATGAGGGTGAGCAATTAATGACAGAATTTTAATTTTTGGGTGAACTACCCCCTTAAAGAAGTAGTTCACTTCAGAACAAAAATTTACAGATTTTTTTACTCACCCTCTTGTCATCCAAGATATTCATGTCTTCCTTTCTTCAGTCGTAAAGAAATTACATTTCTTGGGGAAAATATTTCAGGATTTCTCTCCATATAGTGGACTTCAATGGTGCCCCAGAGTTTGAACTTCCAAAATGCAGTTTAAATGCAATTCCAAAAGGCTCTACACAATCCCAGTCAAGGAACAAGGGTCTTATCTAGAGAAACAATCGGTTAAAAAAAAAAAACAAAAGAAAGAAAAAAAATTTATATACTTTTTAACCTCAAATGCTCGTCTAGCTCTGCGATGCGCATCCATACTCTGTGTAATCCGGGTCAATACAGCTAGAATGTAGGACGATTTTGAAGTTGGGAGAGAAAATGAGATGGGGTTTTTGACCTACCCTAACTATATTGACCCAGACTACACAGAGTATGCATACATATCGCAGAGCTAGACAAGACAAGCATTTGAGGTTAAAAAGTATATAAATTGTACATTTCTTTTAGAAAATAACTGATTTTGCTAGATGAGACCCTTCTTCCTCAACTGGGATTGTTTAGAGCCCTTTGAGGTTGCATTATAACTGCATTTTTGGAAGTTCAAACTCGGCAGCACCATTGAAGTCCACTATATGGGAAAAAATCCTGAAATGCTTCCCTCAAGAAACATAACAACATAAACATAAGAAAGAAAGACGTAAACATCTTGCATGACAAGAGGGTGAGTAAATTATATCACCAATTTTTTCAAGCCAAATAATTCACAAAAAGAATGTATTAAAATTGGGGGAAAAAAAACAAAAGAACTAAACCGTTTTGCTCAATATTTTTGTGGAACCGTTTCAGGACTGCTTGATTAATTGAAATTTCAAATTAACAGAATTTTAGGTAGAATTTTTTGGTAACAAAGTAAAAGTCTTTTCTGTCACTTTAGGTAAGTTGACCCCCAAGAAAACAAGTGTCTCTGTAGTACTATAAAAACACTGATGTTTGCTTAAGCATCCCGACCAGCCCTACATACTGTATCAGCACCTGCTCAACCAATGGTGTGAGGTCAGGGTAAACATTTTTTGTGGCCTGACCAATGGCTTTGAGACATTGAACTAACCTGTGATTATGCTACTAGGACACTTGCTTGAACTTGAGAAGGACTGACTTCGAACCAGATGTTTAGAATATACTATAACTACAAAAATCACTAGTGCTGTTAGTTCTGAGAAAAGCATCATTTGTTTGCAGATGCCACGTGATTTGATATTTTATCTAATGCAATGACATTGATGCATACTTATGGTAGACATAGGTATTCAAATACTCTTTAAAAATTTAGTCATTATTAAATATGTGACCCTGGACCACAAAACCATTCATAAGTAGCACAGGTATATTTGTAGCAATAGAAAACAATATGTATATGTATGGGTCAAAATTATCGATTTTTCTTTTATGCCAAAAATCATTAGGATATTATGTAAAAATCATGTTCCATGAAGATATATATATATATATATATATATATTTTTTTTTTTTTTTTTTGCATGCTCAGATTCCAGATTTTCAAATAGTTGTATCACGGCCAAATATGGTCCTATCCTAACAAACCATACATCAACAGAAAACTTATTTCTTCAGCTTTTGGGTGATGTATAAATCTCAATTAAAGGAAACTGGCCCTTATGACTGGTTTTGTGGTCCAGGGTCACATATAATTAATCCACATTTTATTTGGACAACCACTTTAGTGACCAAGAACCACGCTTTGAACCAATGACTATTCAAGCCATGCATAATAATTCAATAAGGACTTTAGATTATTCAAACTCAGATTTGTTTGCAAATCAATGATTGATAAAAAAAACAGTAAATCTTACCCCAGCGATATCACAGGAGTCCATTTCTAACGGCTCCAGAACAGTTCCCTCTGTTTTACCATCATCTTTGGTGATGCTGGGTAGCGTTCCTCCATTCTTCAGGATGTCAGGAAGTTTTGGCTCCAGCCACTCGAGTGCAGGGCCTACAGGGCACACAAAACCTGGTTCAGGGGTGCTCATATCACCGGCCCACCAGCACGATGCCCACAAGCCAACAGCAGCCTCTAATGCCACAGGAATTCTGGGTGTTTAGCGCTCTGACAACTGACACAGAGCACTGAGTGGAAACCTGAGCCCAGGGTCTCACCGTCTGCACGGAGCCCTGCCCATTGTTGACTTGTTTGCTTATTGGCACGGAGACTAATCTGGTGGTTTTTGTTTTGTTCCAGTCATTAGGAAGTTCAGAAAGTTCACAAGGTGGCTCACTACTTTTTACAGTCGAAATCCAGGTGATCCTGGAACTTCGGGATGTACTTGTTGGCTCTTTCAAGTCAGGGAGTAATAAAATATGCATGCTTCATGACTGGGTTGCATTAAAGTCACTTGACATCTACAAGGCTTCAGTTTTGCAAAACTCCAGAAGAGTTTCCAAGCATGCAAATCTGACAGGAGACATTTTCATCCAAGAATCGACAACGGTATGGTAACACAATTTGGAAAGTCTGTCAACCGCCGCGCTTGAGTGACGCCAGCAGAGCTCTGGTTACCTGCAAAAGCCTATCAGTGGTGGATACAGTTCCTCATTAATTATAAAACAATATTCCACTCCCTGAGCAGGGCTCTAGGTCATAAATTCTACAGGCACAAACATGACCTGCGATTATTAGATTTGCGACCACAAACGCTTGTGGTTTTTCTGTAATATGAAATGGAAAACTAACTTCCATTTTCGTGTTCAGGTATTGATTATCTTGGTACACACAGACACTGTGAATTGAGCAAAAAGACTTGTGGCATTGTGTATTTTGATCGTATTGCATTGACCTGGATTTCACATAAGGATCAGTGAGTCGCAGTGAATATGTGATTTAAGGTATTCAATAACTGTCTGATAGCGGATTTGGAGAAAGAGAGTATGTGTGGTTCTCTAAAAGAGTCTACATTATTAATCTTTGGATTGCATTTCGGCAGCCAATAGATAAGTGTTACACAAATTCTACATTTGGATGGTATTTAACAAAAAGGGAGGCCGTACTTGCTCTTTTTTTTTTCTATTTATATCATGACATGACTTTTGTAACTTCTGAACATTTTGATGCTAAAAAAAATGAATACATTTAAACACATTACTAGCAATAGACCGTTCAATCAGTGAGGGCTGTGTTTCCCAAAAGCATCAGAAGCCTTTGGCGCCTATGACTAACAAAGTTTTTGGGGAATGCAGTCCTAAACAATTAATCAGTGAATATTTATGTAATAACTGCTCGATGGGTCATAAAAGTGGGTAAAATCTACCAACAGTACTGCAAAGTGAAACTGCACATCTTCTGTACAGTTTTATTTGTTAGTAATAAATAATTTATATCAGCACATGAGCACACCCTGCTCTCTAGACAGTGATATTAGCCATTAAAAAACCCATATCACACCTATATTTACACAACAATGCTTATCTGATATTCAGAAACTAGGCAGAATCCAGTCATTGAAAGGCAAATGAGGCCAGATAGACACAGTAATATACAGTTGAGGTAAAAAGTTCACATACACCTTGCGAATTCTGCAAAATGTTAATCATACAAAATGCATGTTATTTTTATTTAGTACTGACCTGAATAAGATTTCACATAAAAGATGTTTACATATAGTCCACAAGAGAAAATAATAGTTGATTTTACAAAAATGACCCCGTTCAAAAGTTTACATACGCTTGATTCTTAATACTGTGTTGTTACCTATATGATCCACAGCTGTGTTTTTTTGTTTAGTGGAAGTTGTTAGCAAGTCCCTTGTTTGTTCTGAACAGTTAACCTGCCTGCTGTTCTTCAGAAAAATCCTTCAGGTCCCAATTCTTTGGTTTTTCAACGTTTTTGTGTATTTGAACCCTTTCTAACAATGACTGTATGATTTTGAGATCCATCTTTTCACACTGCGGACAACTGAGGGACTCAAATGCATTAAGAGCCAGGGGTGTAAACTTTTAAACAGAATGAAGATGTGTACATTTGGCCTAAATATGTTTCCCAGAAGACAAAATAAGTTACATTTACCCTGATGTTCAAATTCAAGAAGTTTTCACCCCCTGGCTCTTAACACATCTTCATTCTGTTCAAAAGTTTTCACCCCCGGCTCTTAATGCATAATTTTTCCTTCTGGAGCATCAATGAGCGTTTGAACCTTTTGTAATAGTTGCATATGAGTCCTTCAGTTGTCCTCAGTGTGGAAAGATGGATCTCAAAATCATACAGTCATTGTTGGAAACGGTTCAAATACACAAAAATGCTGAAAAACAAACAATTTTTGTGAAGAACAGCGGGCAGTTTAACAGTTCAGGACAAACAAGGAACTTGTGAACAACTATCACAAAAAAAAAAAAAACACAGCTGTAATTCATTCAGGTAACAACACAGTATAAAGAATCAAGTGTATGTAAACTTTTGAACTTTTGATATACATCTATTATTTTAAACTATTAAATTCTGCAAGGTGTATATAAACTTTTGACCAACTGTATACAGTAATATTATTCCTAAACACTAAAAAACTAACAATAAGAATAAGTATGGGAAAGCGTGCTAAATCTTGTGCTGTTTCTGATTATGTATGTCATCAGCAGCTCTGAAAATACATCCAAATGACCTAATATTAAAAACAAGTGCCTGCAGTCTTTTACAGTGTAATTTAGGCTTCCCAAAAATATTTGTTATTGAACGATGGGAGAGTTGCACTTCAGTGGAAAGCTCCTGCAGGTTGTGAAAAAATGGTCACATTTACTGTTGCTCTGCAACATTTTGCACGATTTCAGGAGGAATCACAATTTGGAGTTTTGCATAAGGGCAAAATAGTTCCTCGTGCCAATTTCACATTTAGTTTGGTCAAGAGAATCTGCTGCGTCGACCCACAAAAAGCTGCTTGATTTGTGACTTCTGTGTGAGCGTTGCTTAACGCATTGCCTTTTTTCCAATTATTTTAATGTGATTTCACCAAAACTGCACCTCCAGTGCACTAAAGCACTGCATCTCATTTCAAGGCAAAAAAAGAGCTCATTTAATTCAGTGAGAGGATGGAAAATGGTCATGTAAAGCTAAATGATGACTGTTAAAGCAGACCTTAAAATGCCCCATTGTGCCATTTTTAAGCGCATACGTGCATTGTTATAGTTCCATATTTTGAACGCTGGGTAGAAACCATAAACAACTATTATTTATCATACTTATGGGCTATGATTCAGTGAAGCCAGCTGGTCCAAATAAACTGTGTACTGAGCCATCTTTCAAGAGCAAGCGTTTTGTGAATCCCAATTGAATTCCCCAAAATTGGAGAAGCAGTCGTCAGTAAAATGACGTGTTTGACGGCGGGTCAAGTTGTTTGCGGCCGGCCAATGTAGAAAAAAGGCAAGCATTATTCAAATGTGTTAGACGAATTACTAACAAATCATTCAGGCTGTTCAGAGTAGATCCTTTCTTTTGGGAGACAATAACTTAATTTATCACGCACTTTCGGCTATACAGCTTTGCAGATCGTTTGCATTCACATATAGCTACATTACACTCTGCATGAACGGCAATATTAAAAATGGCATAAGAGGGGTACTTTAATGTTTAAAAAAATACATGCGATAGGATATATAGGATATGGTCCCTCAAAAGAAAAAAAACCTGCCATTTTGTGCTAAAATCTTGTCAAGAAAAGCAGAGAGGAATACAAGAAGAGGCTCTTGCTGTATGACACACAGGAGCAGAACCAATCAATAATTTCTGTGATGGAAGCTATGCTTATAAATAACCCTCTTACCATCTTTTACTGGAAGAGAAATGCTTTCACTTAACATCTAAGCACTGCAGTAGCATGAGGGAAATTATAAAGTAGAGTCAGGCCTAATATTAGAAGAGCCAGACAGAGGAAAAACTACCAGATGTCAAGGATTATGAACCTCATTTCACATTTTATCTTCTGAAAAATATTACTTTTTTAGTTTTTCATTATCCAATTACCACTGGGCATGTACACAAGTAATGCATATGTGATGTAAAGATCAAGACATATAAACATATCTGCTGTTACAGTCAACACAATAACACACAGAAAACAAACCACACACAAACACACACACAAAAAAAGAGAAAAAAACACTCACCACCGAGAGGAATTTTCTGCCGAGCCACTTGTTGGAGCTGCAGGATATGCAGGCAGTCGCTGAGGCAGGTCATGGTGGCCAAAGAAGTAGCTTTCAGCAGTAGCAAGTCTTGGTCCAAGGGAGAGGGACCCTGGGAGGAGGGCAGACCCTCAATACTCTGGATCAGGTCTCTGTGCTGACCCTGCGCCTGGACCATCATCTAAAAAAGAAGTATTTGCTGGTTAACAAACATCCTACACCTCAAAACTTCAGATCAGATGCTTTCAAAGAGACTGTGCAATGTAAAAGAATCACTCAGTCTCACCTCTCTGGCCTCCAGTAAGTGATCAGGCAGTAGCGACTTCCTGCTGGAGTACAGAGACGAGCCGCGCTGCAGTTGGGAGAGGCCCAACAGGGCGTTCGAGCTCTGGTTGATCCGGTGTTGAGATCCTGGAGAGCTGCCACTGCCCTGAGACGCCATGGAGAGACTACGAGTCTGGAGTGGTGGGTTTGTCTTTGGGATTTTGGATAAATTACAATTTTAACATTATTTACATCATTTCAATCCAGAACTGTATTTTCAAGAAACACCAAAGGAGAGATTTTTGAAAAAAATGCTAGAAAGCTGGTAATGATTTTGATAGCGACACTCTAAGAAGGACAAGTGAAAGTAGTCAAAATTGTCAAAAACGATACTTGATAGTGAAATACCAGACGTGATGCCAAATGGCATTGGTTCTCAAAAAAAAAAGGTCATCCAAGATGGTCATGTCTTTCTTTTTCAGTCGCAAAGAAATTAAGTTTTTTGAGGAAAACATTCCAGAATTGTTCTCCATATAACAGGTTGAAGGTCAAAATTGCAGTTTCAATGCAGTTTCAAACAGCTCTACACGATCACAGCCAAGAAATAATGGACTTATCTATCAAAACGTACAGTCATTTTTTAAAAAAAAATAAAAATATATACACTTTTTAACCACATATGCTGTCTTCACGCATTGCATAATCATGCTGGAAAAGTCACACATAGTTAGTTCTTCGTCTGTGTACTCCAATTCAAAATCTCATTTTCTTCCCCAACTTCAAAACCGTTTGACATCGTTGTTTTACCTTTTTTTGTACAGGGTGTTCTTTGCATGTTCACTCTGTAAACACTGGGTCTTTACTTCCGCCTACATCACACGTGCGTGATTATGTAATGCATGAGGTTGAGCTAGTGCAAGATGAGCATTTGTGTTTAAAAAGTATATTAATTTGTATCTTTCCTAGAAAATGACCAATCGTTTTGCTAGATAATACCCTTATTTCTTGAATAGGATCATCTAGAGCCCTTTGAAGCTGCATTGAAACTGCAATTTGGATCTTCAACCCGCTGGCCACCATTGAAGTCCACTATACGGAGAAATACATCAATGTTTTTCCTCAAAAACCTTAAAGTCTTTTTGAGGACAGAAAGACACAACCTTTGATGACATGTGGGTGAGTAAATTATCAGGAGATTTTCATTCTGAAAGTAAACTTCTCCTTTAACAATTTTTACAGCATTGTAATTGAACATATAGTCTATCTGTTCCTGTAATTTAATAAATCATTGAGCACTACAGTGGTGTTAACATTATTACAGGTGTCTGGATGTAAGTCTCACTTTGCCCATTGCCTCCGTGTGGTGCTGCGCACAGATCTGCAGTCGGCTGACCCAGTGCTGTCGCTCCTTTGCATCTGAGGCTGAAGTTACACAAAATTAGGACAAGTGATAATGTTAGTATAAGTTGCAATTTTACAAAAAAACTTGTGGTATGCTTAAGAGAGCAGAATATAAATAAAAGGAAGTGAAACCATCTAAGATTTAAAAAACTAGCAAAAACAGAGTGAAAAAGATCATGTGACAACCTCTTAGTTTGTATTGTTCTCCGCTGATGGCGTTGACAGTGAAGGTGTGTGAATCTTCATCGCTGGGGGAAATCACCGCACCAGCTAACGGCAGTGAGCCTCTTGGCTTCTGATTCCTGGACTGCTCATTCACAAAATATTCCAGCAGCCCAGCCTCATTATTGAGCACAAAATATCTATAATGGAAACATCACAGTTTAGGAGTCTATTAAATATTTAACCTGCAAAATTCTAAAGACTTTCCCCCCAAATCAGCACAGATTCCATTTGCGTGTGTTTATATCAAATAAACACTTTAGACTCACCGATACTGCCATCCAGTCACAAGATTGGTGTACTTCATTAAATAGCCATCCACCTTTTCCACCAAATCACTTTAGTTGATAAAAAGAAAACACCATGTTGTAAAATGACTACTGTTTGCTGTTTACTATCACCAAATATCAACCATTAATTGTATATTACGCACAAAGGATACTGACATGATGCTGAGAAAATAATATCCATACAGATGTAACAGATGATGACCTATCCTGTATATGTGTTTATAATAAAGGTGAAAAGAAAATGAGGCTGTTTGTTTCTTTTTGTAATACATGTACAAAAGAAAAACATTCGAGTTGGAAGAAGAATAATACCATGTCATGTGTTTATTCCAAGTCCTTTATTCCGGAAATGGAATATTATGCGACCTCCCCTCGTATTAAAAAGTAGCTTTTGCTTTTTAATATCGAACAGTTAACATGAGTCGTAAGTAAACACTGTTTGTTTGCAAAGAAGATATTTGTGTGAAGTACCTGTACTGCCAGGATTTGGAGCCCGTCCTGCAGGAACTCTGTGAGCCGCCGTGATGGTCCAGTAAGGCTTCAGTCTGCATGATCGGATCCTTCCTATGATCTACAAGACAGCTATCACTTCACCTGCCGCTCTAAAAACACCGACCAGCCGATTTCATATGGCAGACCTCAAATCAAAAAGATTTATTATAGTCGCTGCTTCAATCATCGCATTACTTTAATGCTCTGAATTAGAGAATCACTGGCATGTTTATGTCTCATGCAGCCATGACAGAGCGTGAAGTCATTCGCGACCCACATCATGTGACTGGAGGTGGTCTAAAAACACATTAATTAAATCGCACAAACGAAATTATTTGGTTATGTTTATTTTATCCATAGCATATTTGTCGTATAAATATAATGTACTAAAATTACAATTTTAATGTTTCGTGTAATTTTACTTCAGAACCGCCACATAATCCACCTTTCAAATTAAAAGTCCTAGGTGGAGACCAGACGGAAGCGCGCTTGTTCAGCTCTCATTCTGATTGGCCAGATGTAATGATACCACCCTCGTGACGTTCAAAGGCAAATTGTGCTGAACTATGTCGATTATTGTGTAATATACACTATCAGTCAAAAGATTTTGAACAGTAAGATTTTTAATGTTTTTTAAATGTCTCTTCTGTTTAGCACCCTGCGTTTATTTGATCCAAAGTACAGCAAAAAATTAATATTCTGAAATATTTTTACTATTTAAAATAGCTGTTTTCTATTTGAATATATTTTGAAATGTAAATGTTATTTCAAAGCTGAATTTTTAGCATTATTAGTCCGGTCACATGATCCTTCGCCCCAAAAACATTTATTATTATTATTTTGTTGAAAACAGCTGAGTAGAAATTTTTCAGAGTTTTTTGATGAACAGAAAGTTCAGAAGAACAGCATTTATCTGAAATGTCTTTATCATTACTTTTGATCAATTTAAAGCATCCTCGCTAAATAAGAGTATTAATTTCTATCATTTCCCCCAAAAATTATACTGACCCCAAGCTTTTGAATGGTTATGTATAATATTACAAAATCTTTTTTATTTCAGATAAATGCTGATCTTTGGATCTTTCTATTCATTGTAGAATACTGAACAAAAAATTATTCAACTGCTTTAAACATTGATGATGATGATGATAATAATAATAATAAAATGTTTCTTCAACAGCAAATCAGCATATTAAAATGATTTCTGAAGGATCATGTGACACTGAAGTAATGATGCTTAAAATTTAGCTTTGTTTACAGGAATAAATTACATTTTAAAATATATTCAAATAGAAAACAGTTATTTAAAATAGTAAAAAAAATTCACAATATTACTGCTTTTGCTGTATTTTGGATCAAATAAATGCAGGCATGGTGAGGAGAGACTTCTTTAAAAACATTAAAAATCTTCAAAAACTTTTGACTGGTAGTAAATATTGAAATCATAACTAAAATGACGTAACCCAGATTTTACCACTTTCTAACACTGACTTGAAAGATAAGTAAAAACACATTTCTTTGTCATAATTCATTTTATTGGGAAAATAAACACAACTGTTAACAATGCAAATTATGTCTCAACAGGAGGACTGTTAACATCTCTTTTAATTGTGTTTCATTAAAACAGCACTAATGTACCATATACAATACAAAACATGGAGAAAAACAAATAATGAGAGATTATGTGGTAGATTTTTAGTTCTGCATAGACTTGTCTTTGGTCTTACAACAGTCTCATGGCTTGGTATTTTCAATTTCCTTTTGTCCTCATACTGGCTGTAGGTTGTTATTGTCTTCCATGGTCATTTATATTGTTGTAGAATCCAATTTTTAGTCAGAAGAGAATAGTTTGTCTGATTCAATACATTGTTACGGTACATTCAGAAATGGTTTATTAAATAAATGAACAGATAAATAAAATAAAGAAAAATAGAAAATAGCATACAAAGACATATCTAAGGAAATGTTTGGTTGTGAGTACCAAGTCAAAGCAGAGTTTACATTTGAACATTGGGACAAATAAAAACAAAAAATACAATACATTTCTTTGAGAATGTAAAATATGCTGTAATTTTCCAAGTTAATCTCAAAAGAAACGTTGCAAGACTTGCTTAGTGAGGTCATGAGGATTCAACATGAGAAATTCAAATACAAGCATTGTGAAATTACAATCCAAGTTAGAATTTAACAGAATTACAATTTATGCAGCAATAACAGAAATGAAGTATGAAAACAGGTCCTATTGTGATCTACATGTATCATAGTCCTTTATGACAAACGAAATGTAAATAACAGAAAAAGCATAATTAAAATAATTTGTAAATGTTTCAATGCTACTAAGCCTCAATGCTCGCAGTGATTACAATTTTCAAGAAAAGGGTCACCGATATGAGAACAGCACAAAGGCTTGCTTTCATTCTAAGAAATGTTCAGACATACTGGTAAAACTATATGTTCATACTGTCCTTGAGTGAATACAGTGAAAGGAAAGGCATTTCAGTTGAGGTTTGATTGAGAGTACAAAACTCCTTCATTTACATTATAATGAGCCCCGAAAACTGTGAGGCTCATTCAGTCCAACATTTCGAAATATATAAACTACAAGTATACATACAGTAAATACGAATTCATACCATAATCACACCATATTATAGTTTCACTTTGAAATCTGGAATCTCATTTGCTCCATATTTCAAACATTAATCTCTTCTTCAAACAGTATGCTTAAAAAGCAACACTAAACTTCTTAACACCACAGCGTTCGATACTACAATAGAAACATGTTTATTTACACAACATATTTCATTTGCAAAGGCTCTAAAATAGTGTTGTATTTAAAGCTGCCATGTTTGTCTCTCAGCACTGTCAAAACTTAACTAATACTGTGTCCTAAAAGTATTGTGTTACCTAACAAAAAGAAGTCAGATATTGTAATACTAAAAAGCTTACGAGTGGCAAAATCTTCAGAGCAGCCTCCACACAAGTTTCTCGTTAAATATTATAAGATATAAAAGAACAATAAAAATACCAGATAATTACATAACAGACAGTCTTACTAGTCCTCTAACACCTAAACAGTAACAATCTATTTTCTAAACTAACACATATACAGTGCAGCTCCTCTGTATTTGTTCCCGGGTTTCATTTTTAAAATAATGGCTACATTTTGAATGCATTAAAGCAAGTTACAATGTGACTGCTTTCATGTATGTGTACAGTCACCTCACATTTTAAAAAGTAAAAGTTCTGTAAATTAATATCTACATTGGATATTCCGTTAAAAAAGGGGGGTTGGTTAAAAGAGCCCTACTAATGGCACCTTGCTACTATAGTGAATTGACACCATGACAAATAAGCATTCGTTAAAAGAAAAAAAGATGCATACTTCTCAGTGAAGGCAAACTAATCAACATGCTAATGTCATCTGATTTCATATAAAGGTTATAAAAAGCACTTTTCTCAAGGGCTTTTAGTGAGTTGATTGTTATAAGACAACAAAGTCTATAAAGATCTGCAGCCTTTTTAGGACAGCCCTTGAGGACCAAAATCTGGCAACACATTTCAAGGTAAACAGAACCAGTACTGTATGTCAGTATGTTTGTATGTCAAATAACCAATTGCGATAAAACTAAATCGCACATGTACAGGTCCACAAGTCTGAGACCACTCCTGAAAATTGCAGTATTTAATTAAGTACAAAATGAATTACAAATGATATAATATCAACATAATTTGAGTGAAAAGTTCAAACTAAAATGTATATAAATTCCAGAACTTCTTAGTATTTGGTTTGTCATCGGTTGTCATCAAGCAATCAAGCCAGCATTATTACAGTTAACTAAACCCATGCAAAAAAAGAAATAAATAAAGTCACTTGAAATAAAAAAAATAGAAAGATTTGCTACCAGTCAAGATTTGTAATGTTTTTAAAGAAGTCTCTTCTGCTCACCAAGCCTGCATTTATTTGATCAAAAGTACAGCAAAAACAGTAAAATTCTGAAATATTTAACCATTTAAAATAACTCTTTCTATTTGAATATATTTTAAAATGTAATTTATTTGTGTGATTTCAAAGCTGAATTTTTAGCATCATTACTCCAGTAACATGATCCTTCAGTAATCATTCTAATATTCTGATTTGCTGCTCAAAAACATTTATTGTTATTATTATGCCTAAAACAGCTATTGAATTTTTTCAGGTTTCTTTGATGAATAGAAAGTTCAGAAGAACAGCATTTATCTGAAATAATATTCGTAATATTATAAATGTCTTTATCATCACTTTTGATCAATTTAAAGCATCCTTGCTAAATAAAAGTATTAATTTCTATCATTTCTTTCACAAAAAAAAAAAAAAAAATGATACTGACTATAAGCTATTGAATTGTATAGTGTATAATGTTACAAAAGCTTTTTATTTCAAATAAATGCTGATCTTTGGATCATTCATCAAAGAATCCCCCCCCCATTTCAAATTGATAATCATAATAAAAATACAGCAAATAAGCATATTAGAATGATTTCGGAAGGACCTTGTGACAAAATCCTACTGTTCAAAAACTTTTGACTAGTAGTGTACATAGCTAACACTCATTTTTTCCTTTTAGTTAAACTTAGTTTAATTAAAAAAACCTGAAATATAATTAAAGAATAAATAAAAATTAAAATGACAAACCACAGCAAAATGACTAAAACTTTAAAATTAAAACAAAATATTAAAAACTAATTCAAAATATGAATAAAAATTATAATAGTATCTCAATGATATTAAAATAACACTGACAAATTCCAAACATGTGTAAACTTATGTTCTCCAGCATGATTTGAGAATTTGTGCTTCAATGGAAGCAAGAATCTGACTGTCAGTACAAGGAGACACATGATCAATGTCAGCTTTGAATCAGTGACTTAGAAAACTGTCTTCATTTCCATCATATTTTTAAAATATCTCAATTAAAAAAAAAGTCCTATTTACCTGTATGTTTAAAAAAAAAAAATCCCAGATTTTTGATGTAATCTCAGACTTCTGGACCCAACTGTATATTAATAAATTCAAACATGTTTAAACCCTCTTCTCAAATATTTATCTTGTACAACAGCAACATTCAAATTTCTATAAATTATCAAAAAAACAATTAAAATTCAGCACTTGCACGCACCTTAACAGAGATCTCATCTCACCTGCACTTCTCCATGCAAAATCACAAGCATCATCAGTCAGTCACATGACCTGATATACGCTGATCAAAACATTGCCAGCAATTAATTCACGAAACAACAGATAAGCACCATGAGCAGAACACCAGAGAGAATATCTCCCATCGTTCTCAACCAGATGCCCATTTCACAACCCAAAATGCTACAGGTCCATCAGAGAGACAGAGAACATTAATTAGCACCTGCATAACTGTAACTTGCATGACTATGGCTTCACATTGGATCTACAGCTCGCTGGCACCTGACAGCCAGGCAAGGAGGAGTGCAATCAATGGCTTTTCAATCCCATCTACAGTCCACACCTCCACACAGAGAGAACAGTTATCAGATCACATCGCCGCCGTTCTGCTCTCCACAGCAGCTAAACCTCAAAGGAAAGCCTGTAGCATATCAAGGCATCCATATTCACCCAATCAAGTGGGAACAAATTCAGTCCCTGCCACAAAGGAAGAAGCCAATCAGCAGTGGAGTAAGAGTTAACAGGAGCTGCCATAAGTTCACCACCAAACATGATGATCTGGAACAAGGATCTGAGGGAAGAAAATAATTAGTATACTATGAAAAAAATTAACATTTTTTGCAAACAAACCTATTTTTATTAGTTTGAACCTTATGTATCTGGTTTGTATGGAAACCTATTTCCGCCACTGAATAAAAAAAAGGTAATTGCAACTTTTTCATCTCGCAATTCTTTTTTTCTCATAATTGAGATATAAAGTCACGACTGTGAGTTATAAAGTCTGAATTGTGAGATGTAAACTCACAGTTCTAACCTTTTTTTTTTCAGAATTGCATGATATAAACTCACAACTGTGAGAAAAAAGCTTAGAATTCTGAAACGTAACCTTGCAATTCTGAAAAAGTCAATTCTCCATTTCTTTCTCAGAATTGTGAGTTCACATCTCGCAATTGTAACTTTTTTCTTAGAATGAGTTGTCATTTGCGAGAAAAAAGTCAGAATTGAGAGTTTTCATCTCACACTTCTGACTATAACTCGAAATTGCAAGTTTACACCTCACAATTCTGAGAAAAAAGTCAGAATTGCAAGTTTTGATTACGCAAATAAAAAAAAGTCAGAACTGCAAGATGTCAACTCGCAATTGCGGGAAAAACAGGTTTTGTATAGAATTTTGACAAAAACTTGCAATTACCTTTTTTATTCAGTGGTGGAAACAGGTTTTCATAGGTTCATGCCTTATGTATTTGGAAAACTTTTTTTTCCTTGCTACTGTACTATCCGTGTTTATAAATAATCATCATAATCATTTTATTTTAGACAGACAAAATTACTGGCTTCAATAACTCTGTCTGTTTTTAGAGAGCTGACAGCTTTACTATTATCTTTTATCTACTAATATATTTAATCAATTTTAATACATTTAAATTTTAATATTTTAAATGTAATACATTTTTTCTTTTGTTCATAATCATTTTTGTTCATCTTGTAGGATTGTCTTAATATTTTTAACTTCTAAACACTTTGAATTAACATGAAATATAAAATATAAATAAACTTGCCTTGCCAATATTAATAATACTTATTTTTATTTTACATTAATGTTTATTTACCAAATGTTTTACTACATTACTTTAATGTTAATTTACTACATTACACATACATATTTGATATGCATTATAAATAATAATAATAATAATAAATATTTAAAATGTGTAAATATGTTAAATAAAGTAAATATTAATTTAAAAATATGTATATTTTATAATTATATTTTATATAGTCTTACAGCCATAAATGTGACCCTGGTCATAAGTAGCACGGGTATATTTGTACTATTTCATGCCAAAAATCATAAGGATATTAAGTAAAGATCAGGTTCCATGAAGATATTTTGTCAGTTTTCTACCGTTAATATGTTAAAACTTAATTTCTGCTTGCTAAAAACTTTATTTTGGACAACTTTAAAAATTATTTTCTCAATATTTTGATTTTTTTGCACCATCAGATTCCAGACTTTCAAATAGTTGTATCTCGGCCTAATATTGTCCTTTACTAACAAACCATACATCAATGGAAAGCTGACAATGTATAAATCTCAAATTTAAAAAAAAAAACTGACCCTTATGGTTTTTTGGTCCAGGGTCACAAATGCTGTGATGTGATGTGTGTCAGACAGTAACTCACCTAAGCGGGCACTCTTGGTGGTGTTTAGAGGGGGGATCTCATGAGGAAGTGGACAGTTGCTGCAGAAGTCAGAGCAGGTTGGGCAGATGAGCTGCCCGCTGTAGACCCATCCATTCATTCGTATGCTCACGCTGATCACCTGACCAGTACGAACACATGGATAAGACTCATTCTGCACCCAGACCAACAACCCCTGAGCTGTACAAGACACCTGCAACACAAACCACAGTTTCAGTACACATAATCCATCATCTTCCTTGTGGGGATACACACTGCCGTTATACTGTACTTACTGAACCCAAACTTCTGATATATAGACACACTTCCGTAGCCACTGACCCATTTCTCATGAGATCTACCACTGCATTATTACCTTATAGCAACCACTGCCCCAGTCTGGGTAGGTCATTTTTTTGGTGCACTGCTCCATTACGAATGGTGACTTCTGGTAGAGACACACTGATCCCGGGCCGTACTGTTCCGCCCCATAGTTTCTCCATGTGGCTAAAAAACCAAAACCCCAATAGTCTCAACAGTTGTGGAATGGTAGAGGAGTTTAAATGCAAAACATACTGACCAACACAAGAGAGAATAAGCAAATGAGACCTTCAATTCTGTTTTATGAAAGAAGAAAGAATGTGAATGAGTGCCATCTCACCTGGCTGGTTCTCCTGTATTCTGCAGTAAGAGCTGCGTTGATATTCCCCACCCACATGCCAGCTAAACTCCTGGCTAAAAGGACAGTAGTCTGCAATCTCCACGGCCCCTCCGTATGCTGGCAAATCCTCCGTAGGGACACCAGGGATATGGTCAAAGTACTACAGGATGGAGAGTTTATTACATTCAAAATGACTTAAATCAACCTTGTATAAAAGCAGTCATCTTGTATTTATCTGTAAACAAGTCAAAGTTATTCAGTAATGTTTTTTTTCAGTAATGTTTCAAAGTAGAAAAACAAAATGTTATATAACATGTCAGATTTAGGATTGAGTGAAGATTACACACAGGTTCTTGCCCTGAATTTCTGCTGATCTTACCTGATACTCTACAGGAAGTGGATGAGGAAACTTCTGCAGGTTGCACACGGCCACTGCCAGCTGGTCCTGCCTGCAGGTGAGCTGCAGAGGTGCGCTCCTGACAGAATCACAGTACGGGTTCAGAGTTGGCCTCCTGTTTCAAACAGACAAGGTAAACACTCATTAGGAACAGATGTCCAATCAATGACCCAAATCTTTGCCAGTATGCCCGTTATGTATATTTAAGACTATGAAACCCAGTTTCTCTAGCTAAGATACAAGAAGAGACTGAAATAAAGAACTGCTACAAATGTACAACACACATGATCTAATTTGAACAAGTTTGATTCCCAGGGAAAACATGAACTGATGAAAAAGTTTTTAAGCAATTGTAAGCCATTTTGGTAAAAGCATCTGCCAAACCGCATAAAAGTAGGCCTATAATCATTCACTTAAAAAGATAATTCATCCAAGAATGACAATTCTGTCATTAATTACTCACCCTCATGTCATTCCAAACCCCTAAGACCTTTGTTCATCTTCAGAACACAAATTAAGATGTTTTTGATGAAATCCTACAGCTTTCTGACCCTGCAGCAACGCAACTTTCGTTCATTTTTGCAGCGTTCAAGGACCAGAAAGGTAGTAAGAACATTATTAAAACAGTCCATGTGACATCACTGGTTCAACCTGAATTTTATGAAGCTTTCTGTGTTCAAAGCTCTCGGATTTCATCAAAAATATCTTAATTTGTGTTACGAAGATGAACAAAGGTCTTACGAGTTTAGAACGACATGAGGGTGAGTAATTAAAGACAGAATTTTCATTCTTGGGTGAACTATCTCTTTAAGTGAATGATTATAGGCCTACTTTTATGTGGTTTGGCAGATGCTTTTACCAAAATGGCTTACAATTGCATAAAAACTTCAGATTTCATCAGTTCATGTTTTCCCTGGGAATCAAACTTATGTTACTAGTGCTAGAGAAACAAATTAGATAATGTGTGTTGTACATTTGTAGCAGTTCTTTATTTCAGTCTCTTATTGTATCTTAGCTAGAGAAACTGGGTTTCATAGTTTTTATTTTTGGGTGAACAATCCCTTTATTGCAACAACAACACAAAGTTGTATCTCATGTATCAAAGCTTACGTATGGCGATGTTGGTCTATCCAGAATTTACAGCTTTTCATCACAAAGTCGCAACCCAAACCTCTTCCCCATTCCAGGTTCTCTGCCATACTATAATTGGCCCTGTACCACCTTAAAAGAGAAGACACAGAGAGAAGTCAATCATAAGACAGTCTTGCCATTCTAGTACTTAAATGACTAAATTATTCTTAAAGGGGACATCGGATGCAAAATTCACTTTTACATGGTGTTTGCATATAAATGTGTTTTAGCAGTGTTTGGACACAAACACTCTACAATGATAAAAATCCATTTGCTCCTTTTTTGTAATCCCCAATAAACCAAAAGTCTCAAATATCAAGCCATTTTGATGACATCATACTGCTTAGGCTCCGCCCACAACTGTTGATGGACTGTCCCGTATTAGCATATTCCTGTCCTCAGCCAGTTGTACACTGTCTGCCATTTTCTCCAAAACCAAAGTATGTTGCAGACATTTAATGAAGACCCTTAAGAATCATACCAACTTGTGGAAAATGGGCATCCGATTTTCCCGTTTAAAGGGGCATTCCCCTGACAAAATACATATTCTATCATCATTTACTCACCCTCATTTCATTTTAAAACCTGCATGTTATTTACTTATTTTTTTTATGTGGAAAAAAAATTGAATAATGTTGTTACCAAACGGTTTTGGGTCCCAAAAACTTCCATAGTAGTTTCTGTCCATAATGTGTGGAGTGAATATTAACAAATCGTTTGGATAACGATTTCTTCAAAATGTCTATTTTTGTGTTACACAGAGCACATAATCATACATGTTTGAAACAACATGAAGGTGAGCAAATGATAACAGAATCTTCATTTTCGGGTGAACTATAACTGTTAAGGTAGAAGTCCACACCACCATGAGTGAATAAACCACATTAGCAATTAGCAACAAAACTTCTCTTACCCTGTATCCTCCATTATGGCCAAAGTAATTCTGGAGAACACTCTGTTCTGTGTGTGAGATCCAGTCATCGCCTCATTCTGTTGAAGTAAAACATGCTGAATCCAATAAAAAAAAACTGTACTTTGACAGTACTGACAATGAAACAGTTATATTTGGGTTCAATACCTCTAACAGACGTTTTTCCCAGTGGTTGAACTCTGTGCCAGCACCTCCCTGGTTCTCCAGTTCCATGCCCTCTAGAATGGGGCAATTAAAATGTC
The DNA here is from genome assembly GCA_019740295.1 of Labeo calbasu. Taxonomy (NCBI): domain Eukaryota; kingdom Metazoa; phylum Chordata; class Actinopteri; order Cypriniformes; family Cyprinidae; genus Labeo; species Labeo calbasu. The sequence goes on along the minus strand of JAHKKF010396165.1, from coordinate 4,224 downwards.
TCCTGGCTTCCTCCTGATAAAACATCAAAAAAATTCATGAAGCTCAATTAGACTATTTAGATTGTGCTCCTTTAAAAGGGAAGAAATACTTACAACTACACGTGGGGTGGCCAGAAGATGGACGGTGTGTCTGATCATGTGGCCACCACGAATGTCCCACAGCCGAGTTGCTCGTTTAATGACTTTATCACTCCACTGATATAACCCTAAACTAAGAGAGAGATAGAAAGAAATAAATACATATCAGAGGTCATACAATTTTGTAACATACAATAATAACATTATAACCTGTTATAATCATGTAATATAATTATCACAATGCTACAATAAATAATAAAAAAAATAAAATTAACTTATTATCACTATTATTACGTAAATATGCTACCACTCAAAAGTCTTTGAACAGTAAGATTTTTACTGTTTTTAAATTAGTTTCTTCTGCATTTATTTGATCCAAAGAACAGCAAAAAAAGAAAAAAAAAATACTATTTGAAATAACTTTTTTCTATTTGAATATATTATAAAATCTAATTTATTCCTGTGATTTCAAAGCTGTTTTTTTATCATCATTACTCCAATCACATGAACTTTCAGAAATCATTGTAATATATTGATTTGCTGCTCAAAAACATTTATTATTATTATTTTGAAAAACGGAGATTAGAATATTTTCAGGTTTCTTTGATGAACAGAAAGTTCAGCATTTATTTAAAATAGAAATGTTGATCTTTAGATCTGGTCAAAGAATCCTGAAAAAAATGTACTCAACTGTTTTAAATATTGATAATAATAATAATGAAAAATGTTTCTTGAACAGCAAATCAGCATATTAGAATGATTTCTTAAGGATCATGTGACACTGAAGACTGGCGTAACGATGCTGAAAATATAGCTTTGATCACAGGAATAAATTACATTTTTAAACATTCAAATAGAAAACAGTTATTTTAAATAGCAAACATATTTTAAAATATTTTTTTGGTTGTACTTTGGATCAAATAAATGCAGGCTTGGTAAGCAAAAGAGACTTCTTTAAAAAAAAATTCAATTAAAAAAATCTTACTGTTCAATAACTTTTAAATGGTAGTGTATTTTTAAATTTTATTTCAAACAGAAATAAAAACAAATATAACAATCACCTCTCATTGTATGCAGGTAGACCACTTGCAGAACGTGGTGTCAAAGGTTTCCCATCATCATCATGGTAAAACGCAAAGAGACCTGCAGAAAAACCCTTAAAACATATAGAACATGTAACTGAACAATAACGAAACTACAAAGCTCTCCACATGCAGATGTGCAAAGTTTAATGTTGTTACCAGGGCATGTATGATCTCGTGTTTGACTGTGGACAGCATCCCTTCAAACTCCTGAGGTTGAGTAGAGATCATATTGGGACACAGATTGGCATATCCAGCGATGGGCCTACATTAAGACATTCTGCCGTTAATGTCAGCAACACACTGGACTATTTCCACAGCATGCTGTAAAGCAAATTAGAATCAGCTACATTCCCATTTCAATAATTACTGCCATTACCTGTCCAGTTCAGACTCCAGCTGGCAGTACGCTGCATAGGCTACAATGTTCTCTTGTCCGCAACGCTCTGTGGTCATCGCACTCACATACAACACGAAATCTGCCCTTGCCACTCCCTCACCATCAGGATGACCGGTGGGGCCGCAGGACTTGCCAGACTCACTGCAAACCCTGCATTGCTATAGGAGACCTAACTATAAGATTCAAGGGTTCTCATATATTTACTATACCAGTCAAAGGTTTTTGAACAGGAACATTTTTAATGTTTTTAAAGAAGTCTCTTCTGATCACCAAGCCTGCATTTATTTGATCAGTACAACAAAAACAGTACAATTTTGAAATATTTTTACTGTTTAAAATAACTGTTTTCTGTTTAAATATATTGTAAAATCTAATTTATTCCTGTGATTTCAAAGCTGAATTTTTAGCATCATCATTCCAGTCACATGACCCTCCAGAAATCATTATAATATTCTGATTTGCTGCTCAAAAATATTTATTATTATATAATAATAACATATAATAATTATATAATAACAAAAATGTTTTGTACCATTATAAATGTCTTTATCATCACTTTTGATTCAATCACTTTCAATTTAAAGCATTAATAAAAATATTAATTTCTATTATATTAATTTGGATCTTTCTATTCATGAAAGAATCCTGAAAAAATGTACTCAACTGTTTTAAATATTGATAATAATAATAATGATAAAATGTTTCTTGAACAGCAACTCAGCATATTAGAATGATTTCTGAAGAATCATGTGACACTGAAGACTGGAGTAATGATGCTAAAAACTTTGATTTTAGAACTTTTAGCTTTGATCACAGGAATAAATTACATTTTAAAATATATTCACATGGAAAACTTATTTTAAATACAAATATTTTACAATATACAATATAATAAACTACAAAATGCAGGCTTAGTGAAGAGAAGAGACCTCTTTAAAAAACATTAAAAATCCTACTGTCCAAAAACTTTTGACTGGTAGTCTATATTGATATTAAAAAGTAGGAATAAACAAAATAAAGAAAATATTTTCACCCATCAAAATTGCAGGGACCCACCTGCAAATGTTGTTCAGGGACAACAACTGGCCCACACTTGGTGATGTTTGCACATGGTCCCTGACAGTATCGATGTGGATCATCTCTTTTCCTAAGGTACTGATTGGTTGCACATTGCCTAATCATTAAGAAAAAAACATAAACAGACACTAATGACATTAAATATCCTCCAAGCTTTCAGAAGGACATAGCTGAGTGCAATTTTAAGAGGATTTGCTGTCAGACAATCCTAGCTCAAAACACAATTACCTGCTCAGTAATATTGGACCTGACTGCCTACGAACCGTAAAGGCCTTCTGAAGATAATCAATAGCCTGTGGGAGGAGCTTGTCCTTGAAACAAAGCAGAAAAAGATCAATAATGCATGCGTGCATCTTGTTTAGAGGTAAAAGGGCATTTTTAAGATTTAGCAAATGACATTTAGTTTTACATATTGATAAATCCTTGACCACAGAAATCAAAATATACCTTAACAAGGCTGCTTTTGGCTTCATCTAACCTGTGTGAACAGTAAAGTTATTATGAAGTCAATGTATGACAACGAATGGCATTACTGTATTTATTAAAATATCTAAACAAATAACTAACCAATCCAAGCTGGAGTCGTACTCTATTTGGATATTTAACTGCTGGTCAGTGCTTCTTTTTGTCAACCTATCTGGCTTCAGAAACACTTTATGTATGACCTAGAATGGCAAAGAGCATAAATTATTATAAGTACTGGTAAAATAATAGAGAAGGACTTTCATTGAATAGATAAACACTACTACGTAAGAACGTTATACTGATTTGAAGGCGAGTAAACGATGACAGGTTTTTCATTACATGGTTAACTGTCCCTTTAATGTGACATCATCCTGATTAATGTCTTTTAAAGGGATAGTTTAGCCAAAAATGAAAATTCTTTCATCATTTATTCACCTTAATGTCACTTTCCTTCTTCTGTGAAACATAAAGCATATGTTAGCAGATTGACAGCCTCGGTTATTATTCATTTTGGGGAAAATAAGCACAACATGGCATGACATTAAGTAGGCACAGTCTCATATGATATTAAAAAGGCACAATCTTAAATTTCGTATTTGAGCCAGAAGAAAGAATAACAAGTAACAGGGACTGACCTCTGTAGACAGGGGCACTTTATGGTCACAGGTGTGCGTCTGTGCGCCGGTGCTGATGAAGATGATGATGGTGTTAAAGAGTAAAGCAGCACTAACTGATCGAGGCTGCCGCCATCCTGACGCCATCATTCAACCCGTGACTTCAACATTCATATCTCCGTCCTGTCACGCTGCAAAAAGCACTTCAATACCGCACAAAATTAAAGAATGTTCCGCGAGGAATTCAAATCAGCAGTTCATTAAACCGGCTTCACCCATAAACCCAAAGCAGCGTGAACGCGGAAACAGTGCTTCAGCGTGTCAAAATAAAAGCCTGCAACCAATATAACTGTATAAATAGTAATACGCATCTAATACTGCACAATATATGGTAGTCAACATTTGAAGTGGATCAAAAAGGTTCATCAAAATTGTCCTAAGACAAGAACGGGTATTGTTTTAATTTTAGGACAACTTTGGTGAAAAGTTTTGATCCACTTCAAATGTT
>JAHKKF010396153.1:0-12174 GCA_019740295.1 Labeo calbasu | reverse complement strand
TTTCATCAAAGTTGTCGTAAAACCAAAACAACACCCATTCTTGTCTTACGACAACTTTGATGAACTTTTTTGATCCACTTCAAATGTTGACTACTGTATATATATATATACTGCTCAAAAGTCTCTTATGCTCATCAAGACTGTATTTATTTGATCAAAAATATAGAAAAAACAATAATACTGCAAAATGTTATTACAATAGAAAATAATGGTTTTTATTTTAATATACTTTATAAATTATAATTTATTCCTATGATAAAAAGAATTTTCATCAGCTGTTACACCAGTCTTAAGTGTCACATCATCTTTCAGAAATCATTCTAATATGCTGATTTATTATTGGAATTATCAATGTTGAAAACAGTTGTGCTTCTTAATATTTTTTTGGAACCTGTGATACTTTTTTCAGGATTCTTTGATCAGTAAAAGGTTAAAAAGAACAGCATTTATTTAAAAGGAAAGGTTTTCTAACGATATAAACTACTGTTTAAAATTTGGGGGTCGGTACATTTTTATTCTTTTTACTTAAATTTATTTAATTTTTTTACTTTTATTCACCAAGGATGTGTTAAATTTATAAAAAGTGATAGCATAGATTTACGTTGTTAGAAAAGATTTCTTAAACTTGTTATTCATCAAAGAATCCTGAAAAAAGAATCAAAATCCAAAAAAAAAAATATATATATATATATTTGGCAGCACAACTGTTTCTAACATTGGTAATTCTAACAATAAATCAGCATATTAGAATGATTTCTGAAGGATCATGTGACACTTTAGACTGCAGTAACAGCTGATGACAATTCAGCTTTGCCTCACAGGAATAAATTATATTTTAAAGCATATTAAAATAAAAATCATTATGTTATATTGTAATAACATTTTGCAATATTACTGTTTTTTTCTGTATTTTTAATCAAATAAATGCAGCCTTGATGAGCTTAAGAGACTTCTTTAAAAACATTACAAGTCTTTCTGATCCCAAACTTTTAAGCTGAAATATGTTTATATACATTTTTTTTTTTTTAAGATTTAAGCAATAAGCTTTAAAATTTAAGCTTTTCATCAATTTACAAACCCAGAACTTTTTATATAGAATTTGGTATATTACAATTTTATATGCTTCTATAGACTATACTGATCAGACTGAATTTCATAAAATAAAAAAGGCTTTTGAATATTTATGATTTAATCCTACTATTGTTTTGTTTCCAGGTTGAGCTCATTAAAGGCCAAAAAGCCTCAGCAGATGTATGCATTTTGCATCTGCGATGACCGACATGAATTAACATTAAAGTGTCCTGTATCAACAATTATCTTCTGAAAATTAGTACAAGTACCTGCAGAGTCAAATTTACTTCAGTTTAGTTGTTAAATATATGATCTTTTAATTTCTGTGCAGAAGTACACAGAAACCATTATCTGCCAGCCAACATTAGGGGTTGTTATCAAAAACATCTTTATTTAGAGTCATTATGGAAAACATTTTAATGGTCATCTTTGAGGAGTCATTAAACAGAATACATAAAATGCTCACCAGATACATGTTTGTTTTTCCATCCATATTTTATATAATGTGAATCTCAAACAATCCTGTGAAATCAACGTCCCAGTACAAGCAGTGTAAACCCTGAAGATTTAAATCAAGGTTCAAGTGTTATGTCCTCAATATTACACTGTACGTACAAATAAAGGCTGAAACAAACAGGGTAAAAGCTAATGCAGATATCTAGTCGAGGCATATTCTACTTGTAGAACTCGTGTTCCTGCTCGTCTTTCTTGATTACAGTCTTGTAAGCCTTCTCAAAGTCCTTAGCCAACACAATGTAACGGTTTTCACGCACAGCCAACATACCAGCCTGTAGACACAGAAGTAACAGGATTAATCGTAACAACAACAAAAAAAACACATGCTAGAAAAAATTCAGATAACAAATAAAAGACAATTAAATTCAATAATTAAATAAGGCAATTTGTAAATAAACATTGTTTTTTCTAACTCACCTCCTGGCAAATGGAGTTGATATCTGCACCAGAAATCTTGTCAGGCCTGGCAACATCTGCATGTTGATTAAGGACAATTGTAAGGTATTTGGTCTTGCACGAAGATATTTTGAAAATTTCCTCCCATAAATACATCAAAACTTAATTTTTGATTAGCAAAAGGCATTGCTAAGAACTTCATTTGGACAACTTTAAAAGTGATTCTCAATATTTAGATTTTTTTTGCACCCTCAGATTCCAGATTTTTTTTTTTTTAAATTGACACTTATGACTTATAACTTAATATATTTTAAAACACCATTTTTTCTTGTGATAGTAAATCTGAATCATTCTAACGTGCTGATTTGTGTTCAAGAAACATTTGTGTCATCAAATTGTGCTGCTTAACTTTTGCTGAACAATAATACTAATTTCTTAAAAAAGAATAAATAAATTAAAAAATAATAATAATAAATAATATATATACATATATTAATATATTAATATATATATAATATTAATTAATAAATTATTAATAATTTACTGACACTAAACATTTAAATGAGAATGTATTTTGTTAATATTGTTTGTTTCTCTATGATTATTGCCTTGCCATTTCCTTATTTGTAAGTGACTCAAACTTGGGACTCCTTAAAACAGGCGTGCCCAACCCTGTTCCTGGAGATCAACCTTCCTGCAGAGTTCAGTTCCAACCCTAATCAAACACACCTGTCTGTAATCATCAAGTGCTCCTTCAGATCCTAATTAGCTGGTTCAGGTGTGTTTGGTCAGGGTTTTAGCTGAACTCTGCAGGAAAGTCGATCTCCAGGACCAGGGTTGTGCACCCCTGCCTTAAAGGAACACTCCCCTAGAGTTAAACAGTTGAGTTTTACCGTTTTCAAATCCATTCAGCCGATCTCTGGGTCTGGCGGTAGCACTTTTAGCATAGCTTAGCTCAAAAGCATAGCTTGAGCATAGCTTGAGCATCTCACTCAAAAATGGCCATATATAATGACGATATTTTTCCTATTTAAAACTTGACTCTTCTGTAGTTACACTGTGTACAAAGACTGATGGAAAATGAAAAGTTATGATTTTCTAGGCTGATGTGGCTGGGAACTATACTCTCATTCTGGCGTAATAATCAAGGAACTTGGACGAAATAAGAGTATAGTTCCTAGCCATATCGACCTAGAAAATCGCAACTTTTCATTTTTTGTCCGTCTTTGTACACGATGTAACTACAGAAGAGTCAAGTTTTAAACAGGAAAAATATTTAAACTCTTTGGTCATTTTTGAGCGAGATGCTAACGGTCTAACTGCATTCAATGATCTATGCTAAGCTATGCTAAAAGTGCTACCTCCAGACCCGGAGATTGGCTGAATAGATTCAAAAACGGTAAGACTCAACTGTTTAACTCTAGGTGAGTTGGAAAACGAGCTTATTTTCAAAAAAACGTGGAGTGTTCCTTTAAGCGCAACGGTGCTACATGTCGGCGAGCTGCTCACAAGGCTATCAATGCCGACATTTGTTAGTGTAAATAAATATTCTAAATGATTAAATGCAATCATAATATGAGAAAATTCATGCAGGGTCAGGATACAGTCCTCCAGGTCAACCTCCTCTGAGAGGTTCATTTTGCTGGTGATGGTGGAGAACACCAGACGTTTCTGTCGCCGATCAGGAAGAGGGAACTCAATCTTACGGTCCAGTCTACCAGGGCGCAGCAGAGCTGGATCCAGTGTGTCAGCCCTGTTGGTGGCCATGATAACCTGTCATTGTAAAAAAAGAAACAGAGCGTCAACAATTACTGAAACTATATTAAGGCAAAACAAAAGGAGAAGTGCAACATAATACAAAGACACAGAGAAAAAGGAAATAATAACCAAAGTGTTTTTTCTAACCTTCACGTTCACATTCTGGTCAAACCCATCCATTTGATTGAGGAGCTCGAGCAGGATTCTCTGCACTTCTCTATCAGCTACAAACATAGAAAACAGTAAAAAATGAGCAAACAAAACCAAGAAAAGCTGTTCTGTTTATGGGATTAGTAGACTTGTGCACAAAGACAACAGTTTTGTTTTTCCTAAACGTCTCCTTCATGATGTCAATGTTTTTTGTAAGAAATCTGATACACTCTGCTTACAAGGCTGCATTTATTTGATCAAAACAGAGTTAAAACAGTAATACTGTGAAATATTATTATAGCTTAAAATGACAATTTGATAGATATATATATATATATTTTTTTTTTTTTTTTTGATCGATTAATTTTTTTCCAAAATACAGCAAAAACAGTAAAATTTGTAAATATTTTTACTATTTAAAATAACTGTTTTCTATCTGAATATATTTTAAAATGTAATTTATTTCTGTGATTTCAAAGCTGAATTTTTAGCATCATTACTCCAGTCACATGATCCTTCAGAGATTATTCTAATATTCTGATTTTTTTATTCAAAAAACAATTATTATTATTATTATTATTGTTGAAAACAGCTAGGTAGAATTTTTTCAGGTTTCCTTGATGAATATAAAGTTTTTTTAACAGCCTTTATCTGAAAAAACCTTTTGTAACATAATAAATGTCTTTATCTAAATAAAAATATTATTTTCTTTTCAAAAAACAAAACAATTATACTTATGTATAGTGTGTAACGGTTCAAAAGCTTTTTATTTCAGAAAAATGCTGATCTTTGGATCTTTCTATTCTTTAAAGAATCCTGAAAAAATGTACTTGACTATTTTGTAAGTATTAAATATTGTATATGTAATATTGTATACTAATACTAATAAAAATGTTTCTTAAACAGCAAATCAGCATATTAGAATGATTTCTGAAGGATCATGTGACACTGAAGACTGGAGTAATGATGCTGAAAATTTAGATTAGATCACAGGAATAAATTACATTTTAAAATATATTCAAATAGAAAATAGTTATTTTAAATAGTAAAAATATTTTTAACAATGTTACTGTTTTGCTGTACTGCAGATCAAATAAATGAACGCTGGGTGAGCAGATAAGACTTCTTTAGAAAACATTAAAAATCTTTTGACTGGTAGTGCAGATAGATAGATAGATAGATATAAAACCTAAAAGGGACGCATACCTCCAGTCTGTGCATCAAAACGTTTGGTAGCAATCGCATCAATTTCATCTATGAAGATAATGGCTGGGGCATTCTCTTTGGCCAGTCGAAAGACATCTCGCACCATGCGTGGACCCTCTCCGAGATACTTCTGCACAAACTCAGATCCCACCACACGAATAAAGGCCGCTGCAGAACATTAAAACACAATTAGAAAAGCTGTAATATAACCACATGCTTCTGATCTAGTCTTTTATTTCCATCTGTTCTCAGGAATGAACTTCAAAGTTCAGTAATAAAGCAAATTTGGGTATAAACCACACTTGAGCCAACCTGTGGTATGGTGAGCCACAGCTTTTGCCAGCATGGTCTTTCCACAGCCAGGTGGGCCATACATAAGCACTCCTCTGGGTGGGTCAATACCAATCTGAGAACAGAAGTAGAATGTGAGTGGACAACCAAGACTGCTATACATCACAGGCACTTGCACAAACATACTCACCTGTTTATACAGCTCAAAATGTGTGAGGGGGAGCTCCACAGCCTCCCTCACTTCCTGTTTCTGGATGTCCATTCCTCCGATGTCTGCGTACATCACATCTGGCTTCTGATCTAGGGTCAAATATAGAGGAAACGCATAAAAAAAACCCACCGCAACAAAGCTGCTGCAAGAGTTTTTAGAAACAAGGTACAAATCTAGATCCCTAATACAGGATAAACAAAGAAGTGACTGAGAATACCTGAAGTGAGCATCATGATGCTGCTGTCAGCCTCTGGAGGCAGAACGTCCACCAGAGCATTGCTGTGCTTGTGCAGAGCAACAGAGGCATTGGGCTTCAGCAGCTCTCTGTCGATTGTGCTCAGAATCCGAACATAGTAATTGGAGCCTGAATAAAATGCACAGCATTGTTGACAAAGCCAAATAGTGTAGTTTAAACAAATAAACACTACATATTTCAAATCTACATTTAAGAATCTGGCATGATTTTATTGAAAAGAAAAAAAAAAAAAAAAAAAAAAAAAGAACAACACATGCAAGATACACATTTGAAACTACATTAAACATATTATATTTAAAAGTTTTGAAAATCCAGAAATTAGAGTAAACACCCAGGGTTTCTGCAGATGTTATGAAGGTAATTTTAAGACCAAATAAAGAAACTTAAACAAATACACTGAATGGAACGCAATATGTCAACATGCTCTCTAAAAGTATATGTCTGGTATAACAAAATTTCTATTACATTTTAATTTATGTTACAATGAACATATGGCTTGAATTTCTATGGGTTTTTTTTTTTTTTTTTTTAAAAGATACATTTACTTAAGAAGCAAAATGACATACAGTTCTTCCTTTCTAAAACTGAGCAAAATTAAATCAGTTTATGATTAAAACAAGAACAAATATCCACAAATGAAGCGAGAAAAATCAATTGAATTCAAAGGAAAGCACGTTTTACACCTTGTTGACAAACATGTTTTCATTTTAAAAATAAACTAATTTCATTTTGTTCAATTTCTCAGAAAACAAGACTTAATATCTTAATTTTGCTTCAAGTACATTTACTTAAAAAGCTAAATTACAAAATATTTCATTCTGAGAAACTGATTACACTAAATCAGTTTATGATTAAAACAAGAACAAATATGTGCCAATGGAGTGAGAAAAATCAACTTAATTCAAAGGGAAAACACGTTTTTACACCTTATTGATAAATATGTTCTCGTTTTAAGCATAAACTCACTTAATTTTGTCCAATTTCTCAGAAAACAAGACTTCATACCTTAATTTTGCTTCTCAAGGACATTTACTTAAAAAGTAAAATTACAAACTTTTGTTTTCTGAGAAATATATTAAATTAAATCAGTTTATGATTAAAACAAGAACAAATATCTGTTAATAGAGTGAGAAAAATCAACTTAATTTAAAGGGAAAACACATTTTTACACCTTACTGACAAATATGTTCTTGTTTTAAGCATAAACTCACTTCATTTCTCAGTTTCTCAGAAAACAAGATTTCATATCTTAACGTAGCTTCTCAAGCACATTTACTTAAGAAAAATTACAAAATTTTTGTTTTCTGAGATATTGATCAAATTAAAAAAAAGGTTAAGATTAAAACAAAACAAATATCTGCCAATGGAGTGAGAAAAATCGGACAAATATTAACTTTACTGACAAATACGCTCTCGTTTTAAGCATAAACAATTCATTTTGATCAGTTTCTCAGAAAACAAGAATAAATATCTTAATTTTGCTTCTCAAGTAAATGTATTTTCACTTAAGGCTGTTTATATATTTGTATTGAAAAACATAAATATTAAAAACGAAATCCATTTTTTACAGTGCATGCAACATTTAATGGCATGAGCTTATAAATGTAAGACTTTCTGCTCAGATTTAAGGTCTTTTTAGACCTTAATTTAAAAAAGGTGAATTAAAAACTTAAGACACGCAGAAACCCAGTACTGAACAATCCTTTTACCTGTGGTTGAGCCCACAATGGCTGTATTCTGGTCAACTGCTTCCAAGAACTGTCCAATAACCAGAGGGATGCTCTGTATCCTCTTCACCTCCTCTTGGGCATGAAGGAACTCCTTTTTCAGATTCTTCTGTTCATCTTTAATGTACTCCTCCTGCACCTCCAGAAACTCCAGCTCCTGTTGCAACTTCTGCAGTGTGGAAAGGAATAACAGGTCAACAAGTGAAGTAGAGTCCATTTTCAATGGTCAGTATTATGACAGGCTAAAAGCATGTCAAGCACACACATAAAAAAACCTCAAAAAATACAAACCTTATATCTGCTGTAAAGATCTTCCAGATCCTCTGGTTCAGGAGCCAAGAAAGACAAGCCGGTCTGGGGCCTTGAATTCAGCAGGGCCGGCACATCTTCCTGTAAAGCAAAAAAAGAGGTCACAAATATGTAGATGCAAGGCAATATATCTTGAATACACAAGAACAATTAAATTTGTAATTATTATTATAATTTATTATAAAATATCTAGATTTTAATAACAACACCATTTATAATAATTCCAATAAATAAATTATCACAGAATTAACCTAATAACAACTCACAGCATATCATAATTAATGCACATCCAAACAGTTATCATGAAACTGATATATTATTTATACATTTTCATATTTGAATGTACATACACTTAGCGTTATATAAAGCCTCTAAATAATTGTTCTTATAAAATGCTGGAAAAGATAAATGTTATTAAATAAAATCTTATTAAAGACAAACAGCTGATAAAATGCTATGCTACATTGCTAAGCAATAGCTCAAATGATTATTGCTCCGTGTAAACGTGTAAAAAAAATTAGTTCAAACTAATCATATACAATTCAAATATGATCAAAAGTAAAGTTTTAAACTTGACATATTAGCAGTGAGAGCTACTCTTTTGTAAATTATTGTGAACATTCATGCTAACGTTAGCCGCTGTCAGAGAATGGCATGACTGAGCATTTGCAGCGAGCCGAATGAATCGGCATCTTTTCACTCTTTATTATAAGCTTTAGACTCATGCTCCTCTTGTTTATATGGCTTGCTCATATAAAATAGAACTTTTTCAAGATGATACCAGTGAGTAAGCCACCCCTCTCTTTGTAAAATACTCAAAATCACAACATAACATCTCACCTGAGGTTTCTCAACCAACACTCCGCCGTCCTCCATGTTTGCTTGCAGCAACTGACGTCACGTCGCAGAATATATGTGAAGTTCCGCAAACAGTCACCGGGTCCTAAAGGCCACTTTTTCATCTTCTATACGTGTGAATTACAGTACCAGTCAATCGTTTTTGAATAGTAAGATTTTGCATGTTTTTTAAAAAGTCTCTTCTGCTCACAAAGTCTTCACAGCAAAAAAGTGAATAATTTTACTATTTAAAATAACAGTCTACTATTTGAATATATTTTAAAATGTAATTTATTCCTGTGATTTCAAAGCTGAATTTTTAGCATCATTACTTCAGTCACATGATGACAGCTGAGTAGAATTTTTTCAGGTTTCGCTGATGAATAGAAAGTTCAGAAGAACAGCATTTATCTGAAATAGAAATCTTTTGTAACATTATAAAAGTCTTTATCGTCACATTTGATCAATTTAAATCATCCTTGCTAAATAAAAGTATCAATTTCTATCATTTCTTTTACAAAACAAACAAACAAACAAACAAAAAAAATACTGACTCCAGGCTTTTGAATGATACAGTGTATAATGGTACAAAAGCTTTTTATTTCAGATAAATGCTGATCTTTGGATCTATCTATTGATCAAAGAATCCTGAAAAAAAATGTACTCAATTGTTTTAAATATTGATGACAATAACAACAACAACAACAACAACAACAACAATAATAAATGTTTCTTGAACAGCAAATCAGCATATTAGAATGATTTCTGGAGGATCATGTGACACTGAAGACTGGAGTAATGATGCTGAAAATGTAGCTTTGATCACAGGAATAAATACAATTTTAAAATATATTCAAATAGAAAGCAGTTAATTAAAACAGTAAAAATATTTCACAATATTACTGCTTTTGCTGTATTTTGGATCAAATAAACACTGGCTTGGTGAGCAGAAGAGACTTCTTTAAAAACATAAAAAAAGCTTCCAAAAAAAAGTCAACACACTTTTTGACCCAAATGCATAAAATACCGTTACTGTTGTTTGTTGTGACAGTTTAGACAAGTGACAGTATGATGTTATGTTACAAAAGATGTCCTTATCAAATAAATTCTGTTCTTTTAAACTTTATCTTCATCTAAGAATCCTGAAAACAAAATGTATGCTTTCCACAAAAATCAGCAGAACTGTTTTGAACATATATAAAAATGTTTCTTGAGCACTAAATAATCATATTAGAGTGATTTCCGAAGGATCATGTGAGGATCACTGAATACTGGAGTAATGATTTTTAAATTTTTAAAGTTTTAAAATAGATAACACATATTTTGAATAGTACTAATATTTCACAATATTGTTTTCATTTATTATTTATCTAATAATTAAAACCTTGCAGTTGATTTCTTTCCAAAACATTGAAAATTTTATCATCCACAAACTTATGAATAATACAAAGTTTATTATACTTACGGTGACAGTTTCTGAGAAGACTCTCATGAGGACCAACCATGTGACAACTGGAAATTGGGCATCAAAACATCGCACTGTGTCCTTAAATTTATTTACAATAAGTTTAGTTTTCTCCTGATTGAAAAGCCAAACAAAATATACTCAAGAAGCAGATGTTTTTGATTGTTTTTATTGCATTTGTTGATAAATCACCAACTGTTTGAATACCTGACCTTACATTGAACTTGTAATCTTTTATACAAACCACATCTGATCAAATATGACGCATTTTCATCTACTTCAATTGTTTTATGTAAATGTGAAAAATGTCATCTTTTATATTGCAGTTGTGTGGGAGTAACTTGGCAACACAGACTTGTTTTTTGCACAACAAAAAAAGACCTTCAACTGGCCACTCAATAACTCAATAAATTAAATGTAAACATAACTTGAAAATAATTCATGTGTCACATTCAATCTACTGCCTTCTGATACAGAATATTATTTAGATTAACCAAGGTTATAGACAATGCAATGGCAACATGCGATTTTTGATACACAAAGAACTGTTTATTTGATGCACAAAGAATATTTCAATGCATGAAAAAGGAACGTTGATGCACGAAGTACATTTTTGATGCACAATCTTTTTTTTTTCATCAATATGTCTTCTTTGTGTGTGGCTGCTTTATAAATTCAGGGTCTGAGGTGTAAAACAGGTTAGAGCAGTTGTCAACCCTTCTGACGTTTCCCTTTGCCATGCCCATTAAATGGAGGTCTGGACCCTCGACGCCCCGGAGGTCTATCACCTGAAACTGATGACTTCTCTTTAGTTTCTTTTGGTGGTTGAGCCCTCTTCATCTTGACATCCTTATTGTCAAATGTACCCTGAAAAGACATGAGATTCCTTGCCACAGCAACACTGTCTCTTTTCTGTGGGCTGGCAAGAGGCTTCACAGGAACATTGGTTGGTTCCAGAACAGGCATTTTTGTGGACACAGCAACAGGGTGCTCAAGCCGAGATGCATGTTTGTCCACCCTAGCCGGTCGACTTGCAAAATTGGGCAGCCGGGGTAAGGAGAGAACCTTTACGTCAGACTCAGATAAGGGTTCATTGTTTGTCTTTGACATGCCCATTAAATGGTTAGGAGGTCTGGACCCTCGACGCCCCGGAGGTCTTTCACCTGAAACTGACGTCTTGTCTTCAGCTTCTGACAAGAAGAAATGTCCAACTAGAGGTTTCACAGAAACACGTGTTGCTTCTAGAACAGGATTGTTCACAGCAACAGGGCATTCATGCAGAGATGTTTGTTTGTTCACCCTCACTGGTTGATTTGCAAGACTATGCAGTGGGGGTAAGGAAAGGTGAGCATTACCTTTCAGATCAGATTTACATGAAGGTTCTGTGACATTTCTCTTTGCCACATCCATTAAATAGACAGGAGGTCTTGGCCTGCGACGTCCTGGAGGACTTTCACCTGAATCTGGCTTCTTTTGTCCAGTCTCAGGCAAGAAGAAAGGTCCAGAAGGTCTGCTGAAAATCTGTTTGCCTACTAGGCATGGCATGGCCTGACTCTGGAGAGTATTTCTGTCTCTGCACCACATGTTAAAATGTGGCATGAAGATTATCTCAACAACAACAAAATTGGCTTGAATGAGCGATAAACCAGCAATCACAATAGTCAATTGCCAAATGAAGCTCTTTTCACCAGAATTCTTTGTAATGTGCAATGGCTTTTATGATGTCAGAATAGAATGTTGGTCAGTTGAGTTCATTCTATTGGTGTTTATCTACCAAGACATAAATGTTCTACAGTTATCAATCGGATAAACATGTAAGGTTTGTATTACTATAACAGGGATTTTTTAAATCATGCTTTTTCATTAAGCAATGCATGCATTCTTGTGCACATTAATCGCTTTTTATCATGTTAATCATTCATGTTATCCCTGCAACAAAAAAACAAAACAATATAAAGTGGAACAAAATAATTTCCTCAGT
>JAHKKF010396115.1:0-15272 GCA_019740295.1 Labeo calbasu | reverse complement strand
CAAAGTGGGTAAAATAATGAGTCCAAAGATATATATATATATATATATATATATATATATATATATTTAATAATAAAAGATGGATTCATGATTGTGTACAGACTCTATGTCAAACTAAGATGGCCTGTTCAACCACCACACCACCAAACTCTGATTGCTCTGCTAGAGTACATTATGCAAATCCATGAAGCTCAATTTGTAATGTTTTGTTTTTGTCTGCTTGCAGTGCTCCTTGAACACATTCCTAGTCAATACTTAATTATTTGTATGACACGTCTGTAGCACAGTGTCGTGTGGGGCTCTCTTCTCTCATGAGGCAGAAGTCAAGAGGAAATGCGCCTAATAAACACGTCCCCCTACACCTATCGCAGGAGAAAATCCCATTAAACCACACTGCTCTGACCCTGCTTCCTTCTCCATGTCAGACCTGAAGTGCAGCCATGCATAAGCTCACAGCTTCTCTGTGTGGTTACACCATTTCAGACCTGCATTTCATCTCTATGCCTGGTGACACACGCGTGCTTGTGAGCCCAGAGTCCCTAGCACATCACAAACCCCTGCTGGAGGGAGACAGGCATGTCACGTCTGTGGTCTATAAGAGGATTTGAGAGCTTTTATTTATTCATTTATTCTCCTTCTGCAAATGTGTTTCTAGGCTCACTACCATCTCCTAGTGGCCATAGTGTAGTATTGCAATAACTTAATTACTATCTCAGGGGCACTGGTTGAGGAATAGAGATGTCTTGTGTCACATAAAGGTTTTGTGATTCATGGGGTTGGAGTGAAAAATGCACACAAGTCTAACGGGGAACAAATGGCTATTTACTGGATTGCCGTTTCCCGGAATAGAGGAGCTTTTTCCCTGCACGCATACTCGGACAGGCATATTCCTGTTCTGAAAGATTTGCAGAGCTGCATTTCTGGTTGAGCATAAGCTGACCCGACTTAATGAAATGAATGCAGTGGAAAAATGTCTGAATCTCTGGCTTAATACAGTCTGTTCCTTTCATTTCTGCAGTGGTCGAACTACATCCGGGCGACAGTGCGTAAGGAGAAAGGGCTGCCAATTCTCGTCGAGCTTTTGCGCTCGGACTCAGACAAGGTGGTGCGAGCTGTGGCCATCGCTCTGAGAAACCTGTCCATCGACCGCCGCAACAAAGACCTAATAGGCAAGAGTAGCATTTGTAGATATTAGAATGCACAATGTTAAACACATTTACATAATGCTTAAATAAATGTGCAATCAGAATTTTTTATTATTATTCCTTATTAAAAATGTTTTACGCAAAAAGTCAGATTTAGTAATGTGAAAGTAAAATTTTGTGATGTTTTTAAAAGAAATCTCTTCATTTATTTTATCAGTATTATTAACCATACAGTAAAAATAGTGATATTGTAAAATATTCTTAGTTTATAATATTTGCTTTCTATTTTAAAAAATTCTAAAATATAATTTAATCCTGTGGTGGTAAAGCTGAATTTTCTGCAGTTGTTACTCCCGTCTTTAATGTTTGGAATCCCGTTTTCGACAGCGAATAAAAAAAGGTAATTGCGACTTTTTATCTCACAATTCAGAGTTTTTTTTTTTTTTTTAATTAGTCAGAATTGCGAGATATTATGTCAGAGTTGTGGGATATAAACTCACAATTTGAGAGAAAAAAGTTTATCTTGCGAGTCTGATTTTATAACTCGCAATTGCAAGTGTATATCACGCAATTCTGAGAAAAAAGTCAGAATTGCCTTTTGATATCTCAATTCGGACTTTTTCTTGCAATTGTGAGTTTATATCTCGCAATTATTACCTTATTACTCACAATTGTGAGTTTATATCTCACAGTTCTGAGAAAAAAAGTCTGTTGTGGGATACAAACTCACAATTGGAAGAAGAAAAGTCCAAATCGGGAGATACAAACAATTCTGAGGAAAAAAAAGTCAGAATTGTAAGTTAATATCTCACAACTCTGACTTTATAACTTCCAACTGCGAGTTTATATCACACAATTCTGAGAAAGAAGACAGAATTACCTGTTTATATCTAGCAATTCTGACTTCATTTCTCAGTATAGAGTTTATATCTCGCAATTATGACTCAGATTCCAGATCAGGAGTTTATATGTCACAATTTTGTCGCAATTATCTTTTTTTGTTATTCAGTGGCATAAACAGGCTTCCATATTATTGTCCCATGATCCTTCAGAAATTATTATTAAGAAATTATTTTATTATTATTATTAAAAAAAATTTATCAATATCAACATTAAATAGTTTTGCTGTTTAAAATTTTTGTGGAAACCGTGATGCATTTTTTCAGGATTCTTTAATGAACAGAAAGAACAACATTTATGTTTATGGTGTGGCACAATTATATTCTTGCTTCAGGGGAACTGCAACTTGCTTTCCATTCTTTCAGAGCTGAATCTTTCATTCATTTTATATTATCGTCCTCAGGGAGTTACGCCATGAGGGACTTGGTCAGCAACTTGCCCAGCGGACAGCAACGGCCAGCCAAGAACCTGGAGGAGGACACAGTGGTGGCCATCCTCAACACCATCCATGAAATCATCACTGACAGCTCTGAGAACGCCCGCTCTCTCATTACTGCTCAAGCAATCGACAAACTAGTGGCCATCAACAGGACCAGGTAAGAAGGGAACAGAGAACAGACCAAGATTGTGGCAATGACAAAGAATCTCTCTTTGATCAGAGTTAAGCTATATTCACATTGCAAGTTTGTAAAAAAAATTTAAAAACAGAATATTACATCAAAAAAGCTTTAACATTTTAACCTCTATTTTCATATTTCATCTTTCTATGTTAGAATTGATTTATAAATCAAACTGTCTGTGGTACTTTTACTTCAACCAGCTATCATTTCCTAAGGCTCGCTTAGGTCTGTATGTAAACCAAAAATAGGTTTTTGATCTGTGTAAACATCTAATGTTAGTTTGGGTCCTCCTTAACTCGCAGAGAAAAACAGCAACAAGAGTTGCTGCTCTTTGAAGTGTCGTATTTTTATCACCACACATGTCATTTTTAATATATGCGTGTGAAAACCTGAATATTAAATGGTGTAGTGCTGTAGATATCAAAAGCAGCAGAGACCTCTGGAGAGCAAGCCATATGTTAAACAAACCTCCTCCATCCTTTCCACATGTGACCTCATTTAAAACTTCACATCGTTTTTACCGTTTCTGCCTGAGCGTGATTTTACCCAAAACTAAATATTGATTGTGAGAGATTAACTTTTTAAAGAGTACATGCTAGACTGGAGAGTGGCTACACGGCCTCTCTCTATCTCTCTCTGACTCTGGAGATGCGGCTTTGAAGTCGTAGGCTCCTGGTAATTAAGTGAGGATCACAGGAAAAGCTAATGAAGTGAAAAGAGAGAAATCTGTGGCCACAGGGGTTGGAGATTGGAGCCATAGTGACTCTGCGATGCTGGGAGGGGAACAGATGACTTTGAATTTGAGACTTATTCCACTGGGCTCTGGATTCCACATAACTCTCTTTCCCTCCATGTTTATGCATCGCAGCCAGTCAGCAAGGGAGACCAAAGCTGCTTCCCATGTACTACAGACGGTTTGGAGCTATAAGGAGCTGAGAAACGCCCTGACCAAGGATGGTTGGAATAAAACGCACTTCCAGGTAGAGCTAAGCTTAAACACACATAAACACTCAGATTTCTCAGTTATTCCTATACCGAATGGCAAATCTCCTGAAGAAATGTCCGGGTCACACTTCACTCTAAAATGTAAAGGAAAAACAAAGAAATTAAGAAGAAAAAATGGAACCTTATTGGGCTGTTACTTTCGTGACCATTCTCACACCAAAAAACAAAAATCTCATTCTCATTACTGTAATGCATTCTGATCTGGGCACAGTGATATTTTTTAAGATACAATCATATAAAAATGATATAAACATACATTAAACGTCACATAAATTTGAATTAATAATTCTAAAATAAATATTCAGGGCAACAAATGCCCGTTTCTCTGCCGTGTTGTATACTTCTTATATATTGTATTTTACAAATGTATTTAAAGGAGTAGTTCACTTCCAGAACAAAAATTTACAGATGATGTACTCACCCCCTTGTCATCCAAGATGTTCATGTCTTTCTTCATTCGTAAAGAAATTGTGTTTTTTGAGGAAAACATTTCAGGGTTTCTCTCCATATAGTGGACTTCTACGGTGTCCATGAGTTTGAACTTCCAAAATGTAGTTTAAATGCAGCTTCAAAAGGCTCTAAACAATCCCAGCTGAGGAAGAAGGGTTTTATCTAGTGAAACAATCTGTTTTTTTTTTTTTTCAAAAAATGTACAATTTCTATACTTTTTAACCTTAAACACTCGTCTTGTCTAGCTCTGCGTGAACTCTGTGTATTCTGGTTCATGACAGTTAGGGTATGTCGAAAAACTAATTTTCTCGTCCAGCTTCAAAATCATTCTACATTGCTGTTTTACATTTTTTTGTAAAGGGCGTTTGACCTTCTTTGCACGTGCACTTTGTAAACACAGGGTCGGTACTTCTGCCGTGATGTACGACAATTTTTTTTTTTTTTTTTAAGTTGGGTAAGAAAATGAGATGGGAGTTTTTTGACCTACCCTAACTGGCTTGAACCAGAATATATAGAGATCATGCAGAGCTAGACAAGACGAGCATTTGAGGTAAAAAAAAAATATATATATACATAAATTGTCAATTTGTTTAGAAAATGACTGATCGTTTTACTCGATAAGACCCTTCTTCCTCGGCTGGGATAATTTAGAACCCATTACAACTGCATTTTGGAAGGTCAAACTCACGGGCACCATAGAAGTCCATTATATGGATAGAAATCCTAAAATATTTTCCTAAAAAACATAATTTCTTTATGACTGAAGGAAGAAAGACAAGGGGTCAGTAGGGGGTGATCTGTATATTCTTGTTCTGGAAGTGAACAACTCCTTTAAATTCTATTATAACAATATGCTAATTTCAAATGTCTCATATATTTCTCACATCACAGTATTTTTTGTTGAATGAGAATGAGATCAAATGTGCGAAATTTCCAGCAAGATTATTTCAATGCAAGGTTTTCGTAAATAGTGAAACATGATTGAGACATTTCTTGGCAGTTTCTGTGAGATTTTGCATTCCTTACTGTACATATTTTTGTCCAAATCCAAGTGTTTTTTGTGATGGTTTTGTCACTCTGACCTGTGTTTCTGAAACATTCTCCTCTTGATCCTTTTTAGCCGATAGCAACTGGCACTCCCAAAGGATCCAAGAGTTGCAAGCCTGGCTACGACGATACTACACTCCCCTTGATGGAGAAGAACCAAGGTTAGCGTAAGACCCCAAACAGAGAGACTTTACACACCCTGATAGCAGCAAATCTGGGTACTCAGGGGAGTTGTGGAGGTACAGGTGCACCTGAGCGAGCATATCTTCTGAACTCTACTACTTTCTGTGTTTTAACACAAGCCAGAATGCTTGATCTCTCACCCCTGCTGCTCAGCCGGTGTGTGCAGCTGCCGCATCTCTTGTGCTTTAATCGGTCATTTGAGCGGTTCATATGATACAGAATGATTTATGAGGATCAGACAGCAGATTAATGGGCCTCAGTGTAGGAGCTCATTATTCATTCACTCTCAAGTAAAATGATGGTAAATTACTGCAGTGCTGCAATAAAAAGCACCATCCGTCCACCCAGGGCACATCTCATTCAGAGAGGAGATGGCATGACAGCTTTGGCTTTTTTCTGGTTTTTATGCATGGATGCTCTTGACAGTGATACATATGATCACTTCCATTAGTCCCATGCCATTCCCTGCTTTGCCTTACTGTGGAGAATAAAGCACAACAGTGACCACCCACCTTTTCAGAAGCCTTTGTTTTGGAGGAAGTTCACTTCCAGAATTAAAATTTCCTGATAATTTACTCTCCCCCCATGTCATCCAAGATGTTCTTGTCTTTCTTTCCTCAGTCGAAAAGAAATTAAGGTTTTTGAAGAAAAGATTACAGGATTTTTCCTGGTCCATATAGTGGACTTATATAATGTTTCCGGGTTGAATAAGTCTAAATTAATAAGTCTTTTTAACCACAAATTCTCGTCTTGCATTAGCTTGACTTCACGCATTAAGAAAGGTCACGCATAAAATACCGACCCAGTGTTTACAGATCGAACGTGCAAAAAAAGTCCTTTACAAAAAAAATGGAAAAACAACAATGTTGGACGATTTTGAAGTTGGAGAAAAAATAAGATGGAGTTTTTCACCCTACCCTACCTTTTTTGAACTGGAGAACACAGACGAAGAACTACCCACATGTGACTTTTCCAACATCATTACGTAATGTGTGAAGATGCGCATGCACATCGCAGAGCATATGGAGAAAAATCCTGGAATGTTTTCCTCAAAAACCTTAATTTCTTTCCGCCTGAGGAAAGAAAGACATGAACATCTTGGATGACATGGGGATGAGTAAATTACCATGAAATTTTCATTCTGGAAGTTAACTGTTCCTTAAACTATTCAAATATGCATTACCGTTCAAAAATGAATGGATTTATAATGTTTTTGAATGTCTCTTATGCTTATCAAGACTGCATTTATTTAATCTAAAATTCAGTAAAAGTCTATATTGCATGTAAAAAAAAAAATACAGTATTTATGTTTATATACGGTTTCTTTAAAAGGATGTGTTTAAAAAAAATCTAATATTGTGAAATATTATTAACATTTAAAATAACAGTTTTCTATTAAATATATATTAAAGTGCAAAGCTGAATTTTCAGTAGCCATTCCTCCAGTCTTCAGTGTTGCACGTTCCTTCAGAAATCACTCTAATATGGTGATTTGGTGCTCATGAAACATTTCTTAACATTATCAAATATGAGTTTTCTGTGGAATTTCATTTAAAAAAATCATAGTGACCCCAAACTTTTGAACTGTAGTGTATACTAATATATAAATTGACTGAGAGTGATTGATTTAATTGTCATTCCTGTGCTTCATGGCTGTGGGCGGTTACTGTTGAGTCAGATTGCCGCTGTTCTCACTGTGTCTTCTCTAATTGGTCTCTCTCGCTTCAGAATTGTGGATATTTTCACAGAGAATTATGCATTTAAACTATTTTTTCAACATTTTGAGATTTTATACTTAAATTGACATTCTAAAAGTGAACTTGAGTATTAGTGGTGTAAAAAACCCAGCCTGTAAAATGCTTTGCAGGCAACAGAGGGTGTAGCGGTGGGGATATGATACCTATGGACGAACTCGGTCCAGGTAAGACAATGTCGGCATGCCCTCGAGAAGAAAAAAAAAAAAAAACTACAGACTAATGTGGTTTTGTGAGAATACAAAACCATAATCCCTCTAATTCCATTCCCCCTAAAATCTCTTCCAAGCAATGTTGTGTTTAGTTTTAAAAGTAATTTAATTCTAACCGCATTTCTTTTTCCCTGAAGAGTTTCATTCCAACGCTGTCTGCAATACCCCTCTTTTAATAAGATGTTTGTAGTGTTGTTGTGTTTGGTGTGTTTTGGGCCAATGAAAATTTGAACAGAAGCTCTATTGCTTGTTCACTACAGAGTAGCACCTCTTCATTATGGCGCCGTCTCTCTGATCTTCTCCACTGAAGCAGCATCCTTTCCGAGCCTGACTGACAATAATTGGACAGAGGCTGAAGATGGGGTGCTGCTTGAGCGGGTCGAAGGAAGTGATGAAATGCGGTGCCAGTAAGGGGACGGCTCATATACACGGCCTGCACGCACACAAACACAAAACCCGCACAGTAATCACACACATCACATGCTCAGCTGCGAGCACACGAACATCTGTGAACGCAGCACGTACGGGTTGCTCCCAGCTGAAGGTTGAGGGATCTGTCGCTGCTTGTTTGAAGAGCCATGCTGAGGGTGCTGACACAACGATCATGATAACAAAGCTCCTCTGCTTTCTTTCCCTCTCATTAGATGGCTATTCCACGATTGACCAGAGAGACAAAGACTCCAAGTACAAAAGCAGCGACGGCTCGTCGGATCTGCAGGAGCGGGAGCCGTTAAAGGTCAGAGCCGAAGTGTCAGAAGCGAGATACGTTTCTACATTTGTTTAATCTGAGAAGGCACTCTGCGTGACAATGCTGTCTGTAGTAGTGTGGTAATATCCTCTCTGTCTCATTAGCTGCTTCAGGCACCAACACTGCAATTTTTGCAGAGGAAAGAGAAATGATATATTAACAGTGAATTTGTGTTGGAGCCACGGTGAAGCGGTTAGCTGCAAAACCTAGTGAGTTGTCTAATTAGTGGAAGGCTGCAGAACAGTGTTGCCAGATATGCAGAACAATAAGCATTCTGGTCTGACTCAAAATAAGCGATTTGATTCACCAGAAAAAGTGGTTTTCATGCATTTGAAATGCGACCCATGTCTGCCCATATTTATAAACAGCCTAATAAAAAACAATCCTGAAGCCGTTTACAATAAGTGCCCCCAGTATGATAGCAGTTAGAAATAACAGGTACTGTAGCAATATTATGCTGTCTTGTAAATTTTTTTATCCAAGATGGTAGGCACAGTTGATTTATTCAGTACTGAAAAGTGCCAATAAAAATGTTCCACCCATATAAATGATAAAAAACAATTTAATTTATTGATTTAAGCAAAGTTTAAACATACTTAATATGGACAGATATGGATATCTTAAATATACATATATAGACAGTGTGATCTGAAGTCATATATATGATCAATATTACACGAGTAGCACTGCAAGTGCTGTAGGTAGTCATATATAGCCATATCACACAGCTACGAGTGTGATATTGCGTTTATACAACAGTTGGACGACACAAGTGTGTAAATACATAAGAAAAAACAACAGAGTGGCATTAAAAACCCTCTTTTGTGCAGAACAACTTCTTTCTGCCATGGATTCAAATCTCAAGTTGTTTAACAAGCTGAGCCCAAGCCATCGTTAATAATTCAAAAAAAGGTCACTTTAGAACTAGTAACGAAGGAACATTGAGTTGCTTCATTGAAAACTTACTGTATTAAAAATCTATGATTACCTGCATCTAATGCAGCATTCATTCTTCAGCTCAATATCATATTCACAATAAAACATTAGTTTGAACGTCCGCTGAGGAAAGTGATATCTTAAAGTGGTAGCCAAAACTACTTGCTCTGGAAGAAATAAAAGGCTAATGAGACCAAAGGCTCCCCGTTAGATTTACCCAAAATGAATTATATCTTATGTTTAACCACTATAGAGACATCAGAGCTAGCGGTGAATTCCAGAAGATCTGGCCGAGGTAATGCTGCTCTCGGCGGGTTCATGAGCACTGAATGCCTGCTGACGCCCTGGAGCTCACATCTAAGAAAACTTCTAGGCAAATTTTCCAATAGATGCTATCTTTATTAACAAATCGCATCTTTGAAGTCTAAACAAGGACATTCTCGCCTTAAAAACTCTTTGGGCGCTGTGATAAATACCGCAAACAGAGTGATACAAACAGAGAAACGGTTGGAGCTTTGTTATCACCAGAATATCGCACTCCTCTCAGCCAATCAGATTTGCGGACCTGAAAGAACTGTTGTATATGTGTGTGTGCGTGCGCACGCGTTGACTGTCTATATCTATACATGTATATTGAAGATATCCACATCTGTCCATATTAAGTATATTTAAACTTGACTTTCCCTCGTACAGTCTGTTGTTCGTCCCATTTTGTGCTTAAATTGATAATTAAACATTAGCTTTGTGATTGTAAAGTCATTAATGTAGTGCTGCTGTTTTCCCCCTCTGACTGGCATCTGTAGGAGAGGTCGACTTGCATATCAAGTGCCTCTGCAATAGATTGAGTTCTCTTACTCCCTCTTGACTTTATATAGAGTCATCTCATATTATGAGTGTTATCAGAGCCCAGCGTGAGAGTGATTCACTTTACTCTGTCTGCTTTTGAAAGAGGCCACACTGTGCTCATAGATGAGCGTGTTCACGGACGCTCTGCATTATTGAGGACTACGTTTCTGTACCATCTGTAGTCTGTCTCAGCATTGTGACAGGGCTTTGTATCTCAACAGCTGCCTGCCATATTTCTTTGTTAGGCTTTCCAAGTGCTTTAATAGATGTCATGACGAATTCAGATATCTGTCGTTGAGACTGTCAGAACGTCAACCGAACAAACAGATTCATTCTTTTCTATCGTGACAATATTTGGCAGACATTAAGGGCTTATTTCCCTACCAATACAATGAAGTTGCTCCCTCTAGGGGTCCTTGTTGGCACAACACGCTTGTGTACCTAAATATCACCCCGATCAAAATTTTCGGAATGGACCTTTGTTCAGTTCTGCATGCATTCACTTCAATTACCTTTCTCTTCTATCATAACTGTTTATTTTCCCCTTGAGCTTTCCCTGTTGCGAGAACTAACTCTGGCCTTTCTCTGTGTGTTTAAACTGTTGGTTTTGCTGATTTGAACCCCTCTCCCATTGCTGCAGAATGACACAAATAGGAAACACTATATCAGGAGCAACAGGCCAACTGTCAGTCTGGTGGATGCTTGTGATGTTAAACCTCAGCCTGTTGACTCCTGGGTCTAAATGCATGCATGGTAGGTTTTACGTGATTGATTTGGATGTTTTATAGTAGTGGTTTTGTTCTCACCCATCCTGTTTATCAAATAACACCCACCCTTATCATTGGCTCTGTTTAGCCCAGAGAAGTGTGTTGTCTGAATTGGACAATAATCTGACAAGCGCATGTTTAAAATATCATTTTCTTCATGAGGATTGTGATTCAGAATAGAGGTAATGATAGGATCAAAGAGATTTCTTAAAAAAGATGGAGCATGATTAAGCATCTATATTACATGTTCACTACCCTTCAGAAGTTTGGTGTAGTTTTTTTTGGCTTGCATAAGTCAAAAAACAGAAATATTTTAAAATTTAAATAGTTTATTCTTGTGATGCAAAGCTACATTTTTAGCAGCCATTACTCCTGTCTTCAGGGTCACATGATCCTTCAGAATTCATTCTAATATGCTGATTTGGTGCACAAGAAACATTTATTATCAAAGTTAAAACAGTTGTGCTGCTTCATATTTTTGTGGAAACCATGATGCATTTTTTACAGAATTCTTTGGTGAATAGAAAGAATTGCATTTCTTTTAAATAGTAAACATTTGCAATATTATAACTTTGTTTACTGTCATTTTGGATCAATTTAATGTGTCCTTGGTGGTTTTTGCTGAAAGTATTAATTGCTTTAAAATAAAACCTCACCCCAAACCTCTGAATGGTTTTCTAATGAAGGAAGTCCACTTTCACTGTGGAAAGTGGACTAAAATGACTACACTGTGTCATACGTGTTCTCATAGGCAGCGCTGACTTCTCTGGGTTTGCATCACCATCGTCTGTTTATTTTCACTCTCATGCTTGCCAAATATCTGCTCATCATCCTTGCTGTCTTCATCCCATACTGTATTTGTCTGGTAGAAAACCATCACCAGTTGAATTCTAGTTCTTGAAACTTGTAGAATTAGATCATGTCCAGAGGATCTTATCAGTTTGTCACTCATTAAAACAAATTTGTAATTTTATTTTGACATAATATTGTATTTGATTTTCCAAGTTTGGCTATATTGTTCATAGAGAAAACATGCCATTAGTTTCAACATCCTAAAAATCATCCATCATTCAATTAACATTCTCACTTTCATTTGGCAGACATTATCTTGTGGATGTCTATAAATGTAATCTTGTATTTGTTTGTGAACATAAAAGAAATGTCTCTCATTATTAAAGGGGTAGTTCCCAAAAATGAAAATTCTGTCTTTAATTACTCACCCTCATATCGTTCCAAACCCGTAAGACGTTTGTTCATCTTCGAAACACAAATGGATGACATCACAGAGCGTTCTGACCCTGCATAGACAGCAGTGTAACTGAAATGTTCCCAGGCCCAGAAACGTAGTAAGGACATCGGTAAAATAATGACTTTATTCAACAATTCTTCTTATTCAAGTCAGGTCCTCTGCCATTATTGAGAGTACCACAACTTGGAGAAGATTTGTTAAATAAAATCATTATTTTTGTTTTCTCTGGGCACAAAAAAATTATTGTAGCTTCGTAAAATTACGGTTAAACCACTGATGTCCATGGACTGTTTGACTGATGTCCTTACTACATTTCTGGGCCTGGAAACATTTAAGTTGCTGTCTAGCTCTCGGATTTCATCAAAAATACCTTAATTTGTGCTCCGAAGATGAACGAAGGTCTTACGGGGTTGGAACGAGATAAGGGTGAGTAATTAATGACAGAATTTTTTATTTTTGGACGAATTATCCCTTTAAGTCTGATAATGTTGTCTGATGTCTATGGCTTTCCCGTCCTCTCCGCTGCAGGCTTAGCTAGCATCAGCACCACATCTTACCACACAAGGATTTCACAAGTCACCACTGCCATTAACCGCAGAGCTCACCGTGATGTGGACTCATCTGAAGACTTTTGCCTAAAAGAGCGAGAGAAAAACACAAACTTTCATTCAACAGCCAATATTTGGAGATTTCTCAACGAGTGAAAAAGAAAAAAAAATTACCACTTCTCATATGTACATTCCCACTGGACGTAGTGTACCCAGAACTGAGGATTTGCTGTCACGGAGCCAGAATGATGGATTGATTTGAGTGTACAGGAAGTGCTGTCATGGACGTGGACGTGTATTGGAAGGAATTGGATGGAGGGGTAAAAGGAAATAAGAAAAAACTATTTTTATGTCAAAACAAACAAATATAATTTTTGCCTATATTATTTTTGTTGTACGTTTCTGCCTGATTACTGTTTGTTTTGTGGATTTGCTTTCCCCAGAAGTGCAGTGAATTGTGAATTTTTTTTTTTTCCATTTTGTAGAGTTTTAATGAAAGTTTGGGTTTTCTAAAATAGTTGAGGACACTTGTGAAAGGAGGAAAAAGAACGTTTTTTTTTGTTGTTGATGTTCATAACAGTGGTGTGGGGTCACATACAAAGTCTGGGGCGGGAGGGTCTATATTGAAATGCACGCTTTCGCAATTTCTGTGTGCTGGCTTTATAAAGCAACTTTAAAGACATATTATCACTGTGTTTGTTTCTTCTCACTGAGAACTGTTGTTCAAAAGCAGGGATCCACCCTGCACAATGACATCTGCTCATAGCGGAGCTGAAAGGAGGAGAGCTGCTGTGCTTTCAGCTGGATTTGGTCTGCTGATCCTGTATTCCCCTTGACATGACAAGCTGCAGAGGCATGCTGGG
Source organism: Labeo calbasu (assembly GCA_019740295.1). Lineage (NCBI taxonomy): Eukaryota > Metazoa > Chordata > Actinopteri > Cypriniformes > Cyprinidae > Labeo > Labeo calbasu. The sequence continues at coordinate 1,999 of JAHKKF010396115.1, read as the reverse complement.
TAACACTGGCACTTACCAGCTATTGCTTTGTTTTATTTAATAAGGGGTAATGTGGAAAAAAAAATCTATTTGTTAATATGTAGATTGTGGAATGAGGGATAGTAGGAGGATTCACTTGCTCCTGTTGTCATAAAAGTAGATTTTAAAAGCATTTTATATTTTTGTTGTTTTATAAATGTATATTAGGTTACAAAGTTTAAAAAAGAGGGCAAAAGAGGTCACAGTCGTCTTTATAACATTGATAGATGTGAATCCATAACAGTTTGTTCAGAGCACATTCAGTATTCCGTACATAAAGCATGGCCATGTTTGTATAAAAATTATTAATAATATAATAAACAGATCATTGCTTTAGTTAAATGTGTATCAAAGGCTGTAGAGTCATTCTCATTGTCTATTTATATTTTATATTTTTTACATCTTGTTTAGTTGAATGGAAGCATTTATTTTCAGTGTTCTTTTTTCAATTGGAAAACGTGATCTGATTGGTTGGCAAAATTTAAGGAAATACTGAGAAGAGGAATCAGGGATAGATACTTCCTTTCGTTTCAGCTGTTATGCAAGCCAAAATACGTTAACATTAAAAATGTTTACTCTTGAGTAAAACAAAAAAGTATGACAAATTTGTAATGTTGTTTTCATTCAGTAATTGCAATTTGGATATTACATTGTGGATGCTCACGTTTCCACTGTCAGTGTAAAGAAATCCTTGATTATACATAGATTTTTTTTACTCATAACCACATAAAAATGGACAAATGCTGACATACCGACAAATTATTTTGCTTTTGTTCCAGACGGTTTCCTCATAATGCGTAATATGCAGCGCACACCTGCTTTATCATCTGATTTCTGTCATGTGACTCTATATCTAACTCTCTATAGCAAGTTTTTCCATAGTGTTTTAACAGAGACTCCTAATAACAAAATAACGGTGTAAGTTAATAATTTAATTTTCGAAGAGGAAATGTTGTGTACGTTCACATCGAGATCTTTAGCCTTGTGTATTCATTATTAATATTTGACTGTCTGTTCCTGACTGCCTTTTTGCAGAATACAACCAAAGGATTTTGGTACCGCGTAGTACAAGAGGTTCCCAGAGTGTGAATTTGCATCAGATTGTATATTTATAGAAAAACGGATGTTGAAATGGATTCAAGAGAAACCTACCTTTGTAGATATCACTAATTCAAAGCATCAAAACTCAGTACGTGTACAACTTGGTAGCAAATGTGTTTGTAACTATCATGTGCCTTAACCTTTTTCCATGTTAGATGAAAATAAGTGTGTTTTATATGTTTTACTGGTCCCTATCTGCTCTTTCTCTCTCTATCTCCGTCTCCTTCTCTGTCTGTCTCTCTTACATACAAACACAAACACGCCTCCTCTCTCTCTGGCTCCTCCCACTTTCACTCACTCTGTGTTCTCAATGTAGTCTAGACTGGTGGTGGGTTTTGCCTTGTATTACATTGTATTATAAACTTTTAAAAGATAAACACATTAAAAGGGTTTGATTATATAGTTGTTAATGCTTTCCTAGCGCTCAAGAACAATGCCACAGTGACCGAATGTATTGTTAATTTTACTAATACCCAGAAGAGAGAATTGCTCTTGTTAAAGAAAAATACCGGTTTGTAGAGTATCACTTTGGTGTGTTTTCAATAAACCATGCCTGAAAAGAGCACATTGTGTCTGTTTCTTTTCATTCCCCCTAACTTGCAAAGAAAAAATATTATTTGGATGTTCTGGACTCGCCTGTCAATCAAAATTGACCTGACCAATCAAAACGCCGAATCTGCCATATTTGTCTGACAAACAAACCAGACAAGAGAGTGAATTGACGTCGGTCGACTTGAACTTAAAGTGCCCCTATTATGCCTTTTCAAAAATGTCCTTTCATGTAGTGTGTCATGTAGCTGTATGTGTGAACATAAACTATCTGCAAAGTTGTGAAGCCGACAGTGCACGATAAATAAAGTTATTGTCTATCAAAAAAAAA
>JAHKKF010396080.1:0-15494 GCA_019740295.1 Labeo calbasu | reverse complement strand
AGTTAACATAACTCTTGTTTGTGTCTTTCAGAAAATTAAGGAGATCACATACATGCATTCAGAGGGTATATTGGCTGGAGAGCTGAAGCACGGCCCACTGGCTTTAGTGGACAAACTCATGCCTGTCATAATGATCATCATGAGAGACCACACATACACTAAGTGCCAAAACGCACTGCAGCAGGTTGTGGCAAGACAGGTAAGAGCCTTTCAAATGTCCACATTTACCATTACAACTACTTGCAAGATATATAATAGGTTAAAATTTAATGGTGATATAATTAAATATGCTGTAAATCAAGTTGCAAACCAATCACAATTCAGTATCAGTGTTTCCCCTAGGTTTACAGCTTTGGGGAGGGGGTGAGGGCTGTACTCTCTGTGTAATAACGAAAACATTTATTTTAGTGAAAAAATAAGTCTAAAATTCTCAATTTCAACATTTTGAACTATAGGGCCCTAGAATCTTGTTCTTTTTTTTTTTTTTTTTCCCCAGAAATTCTTGTGTTTTAATTTTTCTGATAATCAAAGGAAGGCATTAAACATTTATTTTTAATCAAATAAAAATTAAACCCTTTTATTTTTTTGGCGAACAAACAGAAGTTTACTGTTAAAATCAATATATGGAAGAGAAAATGTTTGAAATATTCAGTTAAAAAAGCTTTGATAATAATTAAAGTAATATATATTTTTTTCTACAATTAAGTGGTTAAGCTTGTTGTAATGTTTATTTTTATCGTTTAATTTTATTTAAATTTGGCAGAAATAGGAATATATAAACACTAGGGATGTGCGTAACGACTCATTTGATAGTCGTTTAAACAAAGGTTTTGTATCTGTCTAGTCGGCTAGTCTAAAAGCAAGATACCCCCAAAAGATGGTAAGAAAAAAAACCTATGTATTTGCATGTATATAACAGTCTACATTTGAAATACTTATCTATAAATTATTCATCTTCATATGACGTTAGACAATATATTAAAACACAAGGCAAAAACAGAAACGTTTATCAAGGAATAGCATTAAAACAGCTTTTCAAAACTTATGTCATGCAGGCCATGTCGTTTAAAAACAAAACAATGCAACAATGCAGATTTGACTCACTCAAGACCATGCGTTTTTGTTCAGTAAATTATAAACGTCTGGTGAACTACGAAAAAAGGTGCTCAGCAGGAACTGAAGTCGCAGGCATGCAGAGATAAACGAAAAGCAAGCCGGTAGAGTTTTTAGGAAGTGCCTGGACATCCCACACCACCATCGAAGTGGGTCTTCGTTTAGAGGAATAAACGGCGCGGACGGGATCGCAGCGATGGCAGGTTGTAGTGAATGCTGTGATTGACGTTTGCTGGCTTTAGCTAGCCTCTAAGCTAACGCCTTACGACGCGCCTGTTAGTAAGTGTAATTTGATATTACACCGTTTACACACAACTTTTCCGATTCCTTCTAATTCAATATAATCCCACACCTCAGTCTTTTGCGTGGTCATGAGGTTTCTATAAGGGCATGCAAAATCTGAGGTAAAAACATAGTTTTTGCCTAGATACACTTTTAAAAATATATGTATTTTTCAAATGTTTAATTTAAACTTATTTAAAATGTTTTAAATGTAACGTTAAAATTGTCAATTTAAATGATAAAATCTTTTTTTTTTTTTCTGTCGTGTAGTCTACTATTGTTTTCAGTGTGGACTAGTAGGAGCTGTACCGTTTAGTCGACTAGACCCGCACATCCCTAATAAACACCTACATCATACTGTACAAAAGTAATACAAGACTAATATATTTCTGTTAAGTTAAACTGTACTTTTATTATGATGAGTTGCCATTTAGTTTCTGTGTGTATACAGTATAGTACGATGCTCGTTTTCACAAATGAAACGGTAAAATTCACATGAAGTGACTCTCACAGCAAGATTAAGTTTATTGGTTTCATGTCGTCATATAGTGAGAGGCAGAGGCCCAAAATAACAGCAAGGGTCATGCGTGCTTCAGTAGGTGTAGTAAACAAAACCGCGTCTCCGCCATTCATACATACAGAGGCAAAGGGAACATGCAGGATTAATATTTAAACCGTCTTTTATGTTTGAGTACAGACACTAGTGCATATCGCAATTCGAATCAAGTGACAGACCAGCTTTTGATTTATTTATCCAAAAATTGACGAATTACGTGGCATTTTGCGCTATAGAATAAATTAGATTTTATGTATGGACTCGTGATCCCATCGATTAAAGACGTGTGTTCATGTAGAGACAGAAATTACATGCCGTCATGAAAATAAGATAAATAACATAAGGCTATTTAGTTTGTGTAAAAAAAAAAAAAAGAACAAGGTATAGACCTGTTCTATAGTAAAGATAACCTTGAATGACATCTGTTGTAATCTGGCGCTATATTGAAAATAAAATTAAATAAAATTTTAACTTGACCTTTAAGGGGGGCAGGGGGTGCCATTGGGGGTGATATAGTGGTAGGGGAAACACTGAGTATGCGAAATCTCCCATCAATAGATCGAATTGAAAACCTTTCTATATTGCACAGCAACAGCTGTCTCTGTAGTTTTTCCCTCTGTTAAAGTGCATGTGGTTATTTGGCTGTTGTAGGGCCGTCCGATTGTGATCTGTGATAAGGAAGACTACGAGACCATCAGCAACTCCAGCCGCACCATCAAAGTGCCTCACTGTGTGGACTGTCTGCAGGGAATCCTCAGCGTCATCCCACTACAGCTGCTCTCCTTCCACCTCGCTGTGCTCCGCGGATACGACGTGAGTCTCTTATCCACTCGCTTTTGTGTCTCACTTCTTTACCTTCCTGATGTGTATTTTGACAGAAATAAATGGGTTTTATTCAGCAAGAACACATTAAATGTATCAAAAGTGACAGTAAATGCATAATTTGCTAAAAAAAAAAATATTTTCATCAAAGAGTCCTGTTTCCACAAAAATATTAAGCAGCACAACAGATAATTTTCAACACTGATAAGAAATGTTTTTTGAGCAGCAAATTGGCATATAAGAATGATTTCTGAAGGATAATGTGAGATTGAAGACTGGAGTAATCATGCTGAAAAGTTAGCTTTGATCACAGGAATAAATTTAAGAAGTATTATAGTATTTTACAGTTGCTACGACTTTGGGATCAGAGTTTGGGATCAGTACGATTTTTATTGTCTTTTAAAGACGTTTCTTATGCTCCTCAAGGCTGCGTTTACTTGATGGCTGTGTTTAGCACTGGACTAAAAGCAAGATTCATTCAAAGCATTTACATTTGTACTGCTAAAGAAATGTCGAAAGATTGTTTCATGTGTTTAATGATCATGGTTACGTCATTTTGCTCTTTGTGCATGTTATTTTTTATTAATTTTTTTTTTCTTGTTCTGCACAGGTTGATTGCCCAAGAAATCTGGCCAAGTCTGTGACTGTTGAGTAAATGCTTCCTGATCGATGCCACACACACGCACGCACGCACACACACATACACACACACGTTCAGACTATCAAAGACATGAAGACAATTGAACAGAGGGTTTTATACATGCCAGCTTTGATGCAATGATCCTAAAGAACCTGAAGTGTACCTCCATACATATATACCTGTATCTCGTCTCAGAGCATGATTCTGAAAGTTTCATAATCATAGACTGGAATGTGATTTTTCTTATTGTTTTTGTTTTGTTGTTGTTGTTTAATTTGGTGGCGTGGTATGGGGTGGCGATATAAGAGCTGCACTCTTAACTCGATGTCACTTGGCGTAGCCTATAACGCGTTCGTCTTACGACTTTTTATTGCTTGTTTGCTCCATTCGTAAAAATTAGTTTGACCCGGAAAGACTTTTAGATGCTTCTCATCAAATACACATAAGCATTTGTGTAGCAAAGATAAGTAACGCAAGAGGCTCGTAACTCTACATTAGCTGTTTTTCTTATGAAACCCCCCACAATTCTAGTGATGTTTGGCACTAAAAACAGAACTGTGAATCAGCGTTTCATGGTAGTTTGCACAATATTTTGTCCAGTTTGCTGCTATTTAAGGGTATGTATTTGTTACTGATGACCATATTTTTCCCTGGGATGACTTTTAATCTGAAATTTCAAAACCATGGGGATTCCCATAGTTCAACTTATGTTCTGTAGAAGCTTTGATACAATATCTCTTTTATCTAATTTGGTATTCATTGAAACGATGCTGATGTTCGCTAAAGTTTGGTCTAGAGTTTTCTAAATCTGTTGTTTTAATGGACTTTAATACATAACTTGAATGCTTTATGAAGTTGGTAGGGTAACAGTTTGCAAAACACTAATACATTTTTAACATTTTAAGATGTAAAATAAAATAAAATTAACCTTGATTCATAAATGCGTTAATAAATGCAATGTAAAAAAAAAAATACTTTGTAAACGGTTACCCTAAAGTACAAATTGTTTATTACCTTTAGAGGTTTTTTTTATTCTTGTTCCAAAGAAATGAATGAAAACCTGCTAGAAAATAAGGTAAAATATCAAGGTTGCAGTCAGATTAAATGACTACACCCCTGTCATCTACATGAAGGGTTAAATATGAAGTGAATGTATGATCTGATCACGTTTTTAGTGAAGTTTCTCTGTGCTTTTGCCAAACCGAGTCATAGAAATGGTAGCGTTTGATTTGAAGTAGCACAAGGAGATCTACTGCTATGATAATAGACCAGGCAGCCATTATAAAATGAAATGTTTACATGGCTTGATGAAGAGAACGGGATGTTTGAATATCGCAGTTTGAAGTACCACTTTTTGCTTCCCACAAAAAGTCAGTCCAGGATGTTTTGAACCCAAAGTAGTGATAGTGAATCGCTGCGGTACTGCATGTGTAGTTACTGTATAAGCGTCAGTTACTGAGATTAATCTGAAGGTACGCTTATGTTGTGTACCTGAAGTATATGCATGAACCTTTTGGCTTCCATTCTTTGATTCCTTTATTATTGGAAATTCAGAGGCCTTGTTACAGAGGAGACGGTGAGTGTCTCTGGTTTACAGTAGTGTTGCCAAATGACGCAGAGGAGAAACCCTAAACATGAAGCGTGCGCCTGCCCCATACAACGCCACTGTCACTTATGATTGTTTCCATGGGACCATTTTATTGTCTTTTGTCTTTCTCTTATGTTTTTATTGGGTACAGAAGGGTTATATTTTATATACTACATTATTGGCAATTAAAATGCTTATGTACTTCCTTTGATTCAAATGTTGTGATTTTTATTTTTTTTCTTGATTACATTTTGTTGTGCATAAAATCTACACGAATAAAGATTTATATCATCTCAGTCCTTTGTTCGAAACACCAGATGGACGTGAACCAAAATATATCTACTATTAATGGCATGTAACCAAAGGCTGAAGAAGGGTGTTATGGTGCAATAGCTCTGAAGGTATGATTACAGTTCTGTGCGTCAATTTTTGTTATATTCTGGAAATGTTTAAATTATGCAATTCATGGAGAGGGTCTTAAATATTTCACTGGCTAATACACTAGCATTGCTCTTTGCTCTATGGAGCACTGAACTGCTTTGCCTTTTACAATAGATTTTACAATAGCATCTTAAAAATGTGTAGCCTTGTCTTTGCATCTTAAAGGTTTAAGGTTTATCTCAGATCAGTTCTGCCATCCACATACAGCAAATGTTCCTGTTTTATAGTACAAAAAGGTTGTCCGGGCTATTTTTGGGGGGACATCAAGGCCTTAATTACTGTTTAAGGTTAAAGCATCTCATTATGTGTTTTGGATGTGTGTGTATAGGATTTAAAATTAATGAAAAGAGTTAATAAAACATTCAATCTTGCTAATTCTCTGCTTGCTTTCATTCAGCTTTGGCCAAGTCGTAAGAAATGCCTTTGTCTAAAGGCTCTTGCCAGGAGTAGGATACGCAATGGGGCATGAAACTCCTTCAGAGGATTTTTTTTCTCTCTTAGCAAACGGCCAATGAATGGAGGTGTTTTTCTAATGTTAAAATCTAACAAATATTATGTGAGCTGTTTTAATTTCTTTTTATGGGCGAAACACATCAGACATAAACACATCAAAATATATACATTTCAGATTTAACCTGTTATATTTAGACTAGCTAAATGGGAAATTTATTTATTTATTTACAGTATTTTTAGTAAAGAAGTCAAAAGTTTTAACTTGAATATACTTCTGCTATAGAAAGGGTCCAAACTTTATAGCTGTCACAATTTTATGGGATGTCACATTTTCAGTAACATTTTAAAAAAGGTGGAAAATCTTGGGGTTAATAGAGCTTATGCTATGCTGAATTTTGTGTAAATATAATGATTTTGTACTTACAAATTGTACTGAACTGAACTGAGTATCCGTTCATAAAGAGTTGGACAGAGGACATGGAGCAGTTCTAGTGGTTTACAAATGTATTAGCTCGATTAATCAACCAGTATTTGATACTGCGATTATATTATTATATATTATTATTATATTATTAGTTTTTATTTTAGTGAAATTGATTTGAATTCAACCTCTAACTTACACTGTAAAAAATAAAAATCCGTAAAATGTATGGTCAAAAAACGGCAGCTGTGGTTGCCAGAATTTTACCATAAAAAAAAAAAAAAATATATATATATATATATATATATATATGGTAGCAACTTATCTCTATCTCTGTTTCTTTGAATTCAAAACATTTTTAGACTTTTTTTTTTTTTTTTTTTTAAAGAAAATGGAATGGATGTTATCTTTTAAACATGTGCATTGTTATTTCAAAATTAAGGTCAGAACTCGCTCTGTGACTCTGAGTATTCTTGTTGCACACTAAAAAGTGATGGTTGCTCTGTAAATAGATCATTAATCAGTCATCAAAAGTGAAAACTAGAGTCTTTAAGCTTTCAAATGATACAAAGTTTGTCAAAATTACTTTAGGTTTAGACTTTTATTGTTATAAACATGTAATAACAAGTAGGCCTACCAGTGGGTCAGCCTTTTAAAGATCTCGTTTATAAAGATTCGTCTATAAAGCCTTTGTGCATTGTAATCCCACTGGCGTTCTCATTATGACATTCACACAAACATGGAGATCGAACTACTCCATACTACTCCACCGAAACCATAGACTAGCACTATTTTCCGCTCCTTTGATGCCAGATAGTTTTGATGAGCTGAGCTGTTTGCCCGTCTAAAGTGTTGTTCTTCAAGAGCAGGAAAACATTTAAGCTCCGACTTGTAGGATCTTGGCAGTGTGGATGGATTGGAACTGCCTGCGTCATGGTTGTTGGTAACTGGATTGCTTTATTGGCTAGAGCAAAAAGTGGGTCAGTGGAAGTATGGTACTAAACACAAACTCCACCGAATGTCTAAAGAAAGGAAGCTGAGAGACAAAGGCCTGTCACTCAGAACAACTTGTCACTGGCATGCCGCCCACTTCAGATGTGGTCACTTTGTCAGTATGGGTAAAATGTCAGTTTACTGCCAAGTCTGAGCTCATTTTGATTCCCTTGGGTGGGTAAGTGCACTCTTTCTCAAGCCACAACTATTTCTCGTTTGGATGCAATGTCTGCCAGGAATATAAATGTAAATATTATATTAGCCTGGTTGCCCTTTAAGTAATAATTCATTAAAATCAGCAGGGAGAGGTATAATAATGGAAAAGCTTTCCTGTGAGACAAATTTTGGCCTGTCAAAATGTTTCAGAAGTTGTGTTTAATCACGTTTCTGTGGTAACGACAATAAAGTTAAAGAAAGACAGATATTCATAATGTGATTTCGACTGTGCTATTTAGTTTATATGCAACAGTTTTACAAACAAAACATTAGTAACTTTTGTTTTGGCCAGTTAGTTTGTATATTTTTTCTCTGCCAAAGGTTCCAAAAGAAGCCAAAGCATTAATTTCTCAGCAGCGCACTGACTAAAGGCCGGTTTGGGTCACTGTATACAAATGGAGTGGAGCAGCGACAGTCATTCTGTAATCACTTCAGTCCAACGCTGCTCAAAGTTTTACATTTTCTGGCTCCCTTGACATGTAGCTGTAAAATCGCATAATGATCTCTAAGTAGGTACCTCTTTTAATGAAATACTTTATTTGCGACCAGTATACATTCATAATGTCTGCTTCACCCTGTTGTGGATCTGCCGTTTGGCTTTATATATATGTGTATATATATATTTTATACAGCTCCACATAGGCATGAGGATCCCCTGTCTCTTCCTCCAGCCACTGAGTCTCAGACATTACCTCAGCCCCCTGACCCATCGGCTCCGCCTTGGCTCCTTGTTACCTCGTCTCCACCATGGACCATCATCCCACTGACTCCAACTGACTCCTTTATCCCTTCAGCTTCTCCTCGTACTTCCATCCCTCAGGCTCCAAGTGGCTCCTCATTTTCTCCAGCTCCACCTTTGTCCTCAGTCACTCTGGCTCCAACACCATCTTGCTGGATCCCAACCAGAGTCCTGGCTCCACTCTGGCTCCTCCCTTTGTCATCTCCATCATGGTTCCTTTTGTCATCTTCCTTTTTCCTCCCTGTATATTTAAACCTTGTGTTTCCTTAGTTCTTGGTCCATTCGCCTCTGTTGTTAATCTGTTACTTTAGGACTGTTTTGCTGATCTCCTTCATCTTTGTGCACTGTACTGCAACTAGAAGAACAGACACAAAGAAAAACAGACCAAAAATGGATACCAGCTATGCGTCTGCTCTGTTGGGAACAAGAAGATCGCTCCCTCAAGGACCATAAGAGGGAGATCTCACCTACATGTTGTACTACCCGGACAGCTGTCTGTGCATATTTTTCTACATCAGACTCAAAAATCTGACAAAGGCTAAGCTGTCTGGGGAAGGTCCTTGAGGGAGCTTCCTGGAGTGGGTGCTGATGAATTGTGGCTCGGTCTTCAACGTCTGCCCCGCAGAGGACATCACCAACCCCATTCCCATTCCAGAGCCCAGCCAGCCATCAACCCACTGCAAAGAGAGACCGCTGGAGCCCACCGTAGACAGAGAGCCCAAGCCTGCTGCAGTTCACCAACCAGCACAAAACGAGGTGACTGATCCTGTCATCGCCCCAGAGACTAACAACAAGGTGCGCAAACCTGCAACACAGCCCGCCCCTGGAGGAGAATTAGCGGAGATTGATGGCTTAGAGGGAAGCCCCGTCCAAAACCCTGCCACAGTGGGTACAATGGTGAAAGCTTCTGGAGGATATTTGGAGTAACTTATTGGTAACTTACAGGCATATTGGTGGAGGATTTAATTGACTAGTTTGGGAAGGTAATACCCAATGCTCTTGAAACTCTTTTGTCTCCTAGATTCTCTGAGTCTCCTGAATCTCCGGTGTCTCTGCCGGTTCCATCCAGCTCAGAATCTTCTGCATCTCCTAAATCTTCTGCATCTTCTAGGTTCCCACCCAGCCTCCCTCTTTCGACTCTTCCTCCAGAATCTGCCTGTTTCTCAGCCTCACTTCCGCAGGCTCCTGTCAGTCCCTCAGCTCATTCTCAGTCTGCTCCACCCTGTAATGTGGATCTGCCTCTGGCCTTTCAGTCACCAGCTCCACATATGCGTGAGTACACCCTGTTTTTGCCTCCAGACTCTGAGTCCTTGTCTCCACCATAGAACATCTTCCCACTGGCTCCAACAGACTCACCTGTCCCTCTGACTTTGCCTCGCCCCTCCATCACTCAGGCTCTGTCTGGATCCTCCTTCCCTCCAGCTCCACCTTTTACCTCAGTCACTCTGGCTCCACCGCAGTCTTCCGGGTCCCCGCCTCCATCTCAGTTACAAGAGCCGTCAGCTCCACCTTGACCCTCCAGGCCTCCGGTGTCACTCTGTTTCTGCCTCCAGTCACAGAGTTTCCGAGTCACAGACTCCACCATGGGCTTCCGACCCATCAGCTCCGCCCTGGCTCCTTGCTTTCTAGTCTCTGCCATAGACTGTCTTCCCACTGGCTCCACTGGACTTCTTTGTGCTTCCATCTTCGCCTCAACCCTCAGACTCCATATGGTTCCTCCTTCCCTCCAGCTCCACCTTTGTCCTCAGTCACTCCGGCTCCACTGTGGTCTTTTGGGTCTCCGCCTCTGCCTCAGTCGCACGAGCCATCAGCTCTGCCTTGGCCCTCCAGGCCTCTAGTGTCAACATAGCTCTCTGTCTGCTCAGCTCCACCTGCGTCTCCACCTCCAAAGGCTCCGTCTCCATTGCTAGTCACCCTGGTCTTTTCTCTGTCTCGACTCCACTGGCTGGACTCTGGTTTACCCCTTGGCTCCTCCCTCCTTCATGTCTGCCATGGTTCCTCCCATCATCACTTTCTCCCAGTTCCTGCCTTTCTCCTGCTCCATGTCCTCCTCCAGAGCCCCCTCCTTCCCTCCTCAGTTGGACCATTTGCAGAGTGAGGATGCATCTTGGAGGAGGGGCACTAACATCAGGATTATAGCCTGTTTTGTTTTTACTTCACATGCCTGCATTGTTTCCTTGGTTCCTGTTTTGCCCTCTAGTTAGTTTCTGTGGTTTCTGATTAGCCCACACCTGTTCTGTTCTCCCTAATTACACTTCCTGTATATTTAAGCCCTGGTTTTTCTTTAGTTCTTGGTCCGTTCATGTCTGTGTTAAGTGGTTGTTGTTTCTTTAGTTTCTCTTGCCTGTTGGTTTTATTGAATTAAATAATGTTTTGCTGATCTCTTTCATCTGTGTGCTTTACTGCAACTACCTGTGACAGGTACCTTTTGCCTGCTGTTTTATGAATACAAATAGCTTTTTTCACATAGTTTTTCACCTACTATAAAGTACAGAAGTATGCATGTTCAGATCCACCTACCTGTATTTTTGACCTGAGAACTAGAGACAGAAAACCAGGAAACAGACCTAAAAATTCTAACTGAATTTGAATATATTCACCATATGTGAAATTCTGTACATAAACTCTCTCAAACAAGTGTTTTTTTGTATTTTAGTGTCTGTCTCGATTTATGATATGTCTGTGTATACCTTACTTACTGTACAAATGGTAGCCCATTACTGATTCCAAGACACATAACAAAAATTGTAGTTAGTAACATTATCCATTACATTACTCATTTGAGGTAACATAATCAGACTACTTTTACATTACTTTTGACCTAACTCATTTTCCACACTGATTTAAATGGGAAAATCATACTGATATAAAAATAGAAAAGTAGAAAGAAAATATTAATGTAATTATGTGAACAATAAAGTAACTGTAGTCTGACAAGGAGTATTTTAAAATGCAAAATAATTTAATTACAAGTACTTAATTTTTGGAATCTGATTATGTAATTCAGATTATATGTAATCAGTTACTACCAGCACTGCTCACAGATGTGGTTTAGACAATGTATTTGGCATTAATAACTACAGGAAATATATGAGAAAAGTGTTAAGGGGAGTGAAAGGATAGGAAATGATGGGATAAGAGTGAAGAAAACAGATAAAACATGAATATCAGGGTCAAAGACAGCTATACAAAACATCACATTTGATTTTCGTAACAGATCCGAACACAAAACAGTTTACACAGGTCTCATGGGCTCCTCTGCACCGCTGGAGAAAATGCATAGTATTACCAATTTATTTTTCCAGCAGAGTTTAATTTGCTTATCTTTGGCTGCACTTGAAACAGTCCATGCCAAACCTTGCTGGGCTCATGCTTATGACACTGGATAAAAACTGCCTTTTGACTTCTTTTGAAATTGGACACATCTATGATGGCGAGAGTGGTTTATAGTCTCTGTCTCATGAGACGCCAGCTTTCTGTGCACATGTTGACAGAGCGGCTGTCTGGACCAAATTACACCTGGTCTAAAGGGGATTAGTTAAGGAGACATGGCCGAGCTGCCAGAGATGTCTATCAAAAACAACACAGGCCAAGGAAGAAATCATTTGTATCATTTTTTGTAATGTCTTTGAGCAGACTTAAGATCAGAGAAGTTTAGAAGTTTAGATTAAATTTTATAACCAAATTATGCAGAAATCTAAGTAACCTATGACATTTCTCTTTTCAAAACATTATGACATTTTCTTTTGATCACAATGTCATTGTTCAGTGCTGGGTAGATTACTTACAAATTGTATTCCATTTCTGACTATAGATTACATCATGAAAATTGTAGTTGGTAATGTAATATAACTTACCCATTTTAGGTCATGTATTCTGACTACATTTTAGATTACTTTTTGTTTGAAACTTACATTAAAAGTAACATACTCATATAAAAAGCAAAGATATAGAAAATATGTTCCATTCTTTGATATCAACATCATGATATTTGTACCATTTGGTCACAATTTTTATGTCACAATCTTCAGTGTAACATTAGAAAGACCATGCCATAATTTTTAACGGAACTAGTATGACTTTTATGACAACATTTTATTTCAAAACAAAATAACATAGTTAAAAAAGTACAAAAACAATGTAGTCATGATCCAAGTCATTTAGAGAATGATTTACATGAATCCTTTGAAAAGCATATGATTTAACATGTACATATATGATTTTTCTGATGTTAATTACCCATAAAACCTTCATCAAAACAGGGTTTGGGAGTCATATAAACACAACATTGGCATCATAGTGGCACTGCAATAACTTAGACTCAACAGAAAATTACAAGGGCTCTTTAGAAGCAAAGGATTGTGGAAACTGACACTGTGATGTATTATGACACTATTATATACAACATATAATTATAAACAAAAACAAACTCATATATCAAATGTGTTGGATTCAGGGTTGTAAATATTTTCTTTGGCAAAAATCATTTCCAATGTGAAAAGCTATTTGTAATCTTCTGCCGTGGTTATTCATGGAGGATAAAAAGCAGAGGAACGTTTGCTTCTGCATTATTCAAAATCTCAGTCATGCCTCAATAATATAAAAAACACACACACAAAAAAAGAAAACCTTATACAAAAAATCTACACAGGGATACATAGATTTATACATACAGCATGTGTAATGCATGATAATTTGTACTAAATCTTTTAATAATGCACCCATACACCATTACAACTGTGACATGTGCAAAGTAAGGTGATGTTGCTTAGTTTACATTTCAGATTTTTCTCTGATGTTTCAAGTCCGTGCCCATAAACACCTTAGTCTCTTCAACATCCATCATCCATTAGGAACAGCTCGCCAAAAATGAAACATGAACAGAATGAATTTCTATTTTTGGACAAACAATTCCTTTAATTCATTATAGTCTGGTACTTTGTTAATAAATTCAAAGACCAAAAAGCAACATGCTCGCCCATCCCAATCAAAGTCACTAAATTCACTATTGCACAAAAAATGTCAATTACCTGAACAAGCAACAGCTGTATTCATTCCTATGGCAAGACATTTTACTGACAAATGTTTGTGACATGGCAGAATTTTGCAAATAAATTTAGTTTTTGAAAGACAAAAATTTCATCAAGAATGCATCAAGAATGATTCAAACACAACTGAGTCTGATTTACTAACTGCAGGTGCATGCATATTTGTGCGCAAAATCAGTGTACAAACATTTTCATGCAGAAATCATAATTCATCAACATGTTCTCATTAAAAATTCTAAATTGACGAAATCCACCTGAAACCACAAGTACACGTCTATAGAGTGCATTTGTACCCACCCACTTTTTCAGCTCTGGTTCTGGAAGTATTTTTCCCATTCATTTTCCCCAACAGGCTATGAGGAGAATCACAGCATTACAAAATTTATTTGATTGTGCCCTAAGCCAAAACTACTAAATAGTAGACTGGAGACCAAATACTGTCTGTTAGATTTACCCAAAATGTTAGATTTACCCAAATTATATCCCATGTTTAACCACTATAGAGACATCAAGTCAGCTGCAAATTCCAGAAGATCTGGCTGAGGAAAGGTTGCTCTCGGCGGGTTCATGAACACTCGATGACCACTGACATCCTGGAGCTCACATCTTTAAAAACAGAAGCAAATTCTCAAATAGACGTTTTCTTTATTAACAAACCACATATCTGAAGTCTAAACAAGTACATTCCCGCTTTAAAAATCTTAAAACTACATTCCGTGGCACAAAAACAGTATTATTCCTAAAAGTGTAGTAGATTTGGGCATCTGCCATGAGACTCACACATTCGAGGACTAGAAAAAAAACTGTTGTATATATATTGAATTTGAGTGAATTTTTACAGAATTATGGGTAGTGTTCCCATCCAAAGTAGCGAATTTTACTTGAAAAATTGGAATATCGCATAAAACATTTGTGAATAAAGCACTTTTCAATCCAGCGAGACGAAGAGAACAAAATTGTCGCTACCTGATAAACTGGCACCAAATATTAAAGGTCATTTGCTGCAATAGGAGAAACCACTGTGGTATGTTTTATACATATATAGGTAGGGCTGCCCCCTAATAGCTGACTAACCGTTAATTGATGAGAAGTCATGCAGTCTATGTGGTAATATAGTACATCGGCAGGACATCCAATTGCACAAATATAGCTTTTCATCTGAAAGATGTATGTAGTAGCAACTCTACATGGCTGTTCAGTCTAATGTTAACCTAGAAAAATGTGCACTATTGAAGTATTGAAGTATTGAAGTGCGTAGTGCGGAAGCTGAATAGTAGGGCGCTTACTACATGACAGATTAAAGCGCCGGTGCGGTCACTTACTTAAAATACTCCATCATTTTTGGTCATTCAGATAAAAGTAATACATATTTTGAGTCTGTAAACACTTTTTACGTTTATTTGTGTGCATTCAAAATGGCAACAAAATATTGTGCTTTTGTAAAATAATGAAAGCAAACAGGATGTGCTTTCTGCCGTCTCGGTCTCTGTGAACTTCAGCGCAAAACTTTGAAAATCTGTGTATACTTGTCTTACAGACATTAAAAATAGAGTGAAATGCCTACTTTCAAATAAATCAATTCAAATAGAAAACAAATATTCTCAGATTATGTAATCCGTATGAAACGTGCATGTAGGCATGTAGTCAGTGTCACTGACTTTATCTCTTAAGGTGAAAACAAAAAAAGCACTAGTTTATCAGTAAATTATTAAAACGTTAATGCAGTCTCCTTGCTGTGGAAAGCTTTCTTTGTGTTCACTTGATTGCTAATTAGGCTATGTAGACAATTATTATGATTTATATGGTTTATTAATAAACGTGCAACTAATAGTCGACTAGTGCTTAAAATGAACGACTACTAGTCGACCAGAAAAATCTTTAGTTGTGGGCAGCCCTAATATATAGTAAATTACTTGATGCACATCGAGGAATGTGTTTCCATAGTTTGTGCATGTTTTCCTTTGGGAAAAAAATATCCGACTTAGTTGAGTGCAAACATTTTTTAGAATTTATGTGCATTTTAATTAAGCATTTTTTTTTTTAAAAATTAAATATCCCAAAATGTGCATAAAAATAGGTGGGTAGAAAGATAGCTAATGAATGCTGTTTTTACTTCCAGAACCCGACTGTTCTATTGTACATAAAACCCTAATATTGAAATGGGTGTATTTATGCAAATTAG
>JAHKKF010396074.1:0-15321 GCA_019740295.1 Labeo calbasu | reverse complement strand
ATAACATGCATTTTGTATGATTCCTCTTATTTTGGTAAAATAATTAACATTTTGCAGATTCTGCAAGGTGTATGTACACTTTTGACTTCAACTGTATTCTTTATTTAGCCTAGATGACTAAAGCTGTGTTACAGAATTACATCAGAAAATCAAGGGTCTAAACAGTCGATTTCACACTGGCCTGCTTAGCAGCCTGAAAAACAAAATGATCTAAAAATTCAGAATAAATTATACTTAGAAATTGAGAAACATTGGTTAATTGGATGGAAGCATTATAGTATTGCTAAAGCAGACAGTGGATTGAAATTAACATCTTTAGGCAACTTTTTGATCCTTTAATTCAGGTATACTTGAGACTTTTAAAGTCTGAACATATTAAAACAAACAAACAAATAAAAAAAACTAGGCATAATACCCCTGCTGAATTTGTAAATGGTCACAGAGTACATCAGGGGTGCCCAACCCTGTTCCTGGAGATCTACCTTCCTGCAGAGTTTAGCTCCAACCCTAATCAAACACACCTGTCTGTAATTATCAAGTGCTCTTTCAGATCCTAATTAGTTGGCTCAGGTGTGTTTGATCAGGGTTGGTGCTGAACTCTGCAGGAAGGTAGATCTCCAGGAACAGGGTTGGGCACCCCTGGAGTACATCATGCATTAAATGACTGAATATCACACACTACCAGACTTTCAAGTCATTCTGAACAAGAAACTCAGACAAAAACATCCAGCTTGTTGCTAGAAGTATTTTTGAAAACAGTGTGTTCTAACGTTGTCTTAAAATATCAAACATGTCTGATATCCTCCAGCTGAATGAATCATAGTTTGAAGCCTATCATACACCTCACTTTTTTTCCTCTGACAAACTGTCAACTGCCAAAACTCTGCAGACTGGCTCTGACTTCTGGCAACCAAAGTTGACTTCTCTAGACTGCAAATCTGGGCAAAAGTTGTGTAGTGTATTCCAGCTTTTTGTTGAGACCTAATACTGAGGTCTGGACTCCCACGAATTCTTCAGTATAATTAAAGCAGTTTACACTGTGATGAATCTTATTTACACTGTGTCTGTGGGTAGTTGATCACAATGGGAGTGCTAATGGTTTGTTGTGAATCCAACATAATGCTTTTCACTTTGGTTCTAAAGTAATTCATTTAAGTCCACCTAAAAAGGGTGATCTGAGGTACAACTTTGGTACACTTTGCTTCTGATGTGAAAGCAAACATATTAAATCACGGAAGTGAACTGCTATAAATGACGTATTATTTGGTCAAACTGTGCATATGCGTTTACTCACTCGCTTTCCTGATAAGCATGACTGACATATATCATTTTTTTTGCTTGCAAAAATGGACTGTGCTTTTTTTAAACCTCTCTATTACAGTCATGACAATTAGACACATGCCCTTCTGTGTTGCCACTTTGGAAATGAATAAAAATGTTCAAAATATTAAGTACAAAAATGAAGCGAGTAAATAGCTGGCACTCTGATCACACAATTGTACCGTGGTTTGGAACTAAAAAAACAAAACAAAAACACAATATGAACACACCAGCGGGGGCAGCAATTAAGCTTGGGTTTGGACCAGGCAATTTTTGTGCACAACTGACATCTGTGAATTGTTATAATGCTCAACTATGTACACAGAAACATCTGATGCAACCAAAGTACTGTATGAGGTAAAGTAATCAATACACTTGTAATCGTAATAGCTGTAATAATAATCTAAATTATTTATCTGATTAATTGTACAGCTGCATGATGTACTACCACTTTTTATGTTACCACTCAATCAGGTTGTTACTCTCTAGAGGTGTCTGACTCTAATGCCGGAAGTTTAAAAGCACACGGAACAAACAAAACTGAGGACTGTGCTTGGAACATAGACAAGTGCATTGATCATATCAGCTGGCCATTACTCTACTCTAGTGAGTGCAGAGGCCCATAAAAATCCCATTATGAGGCATCCAGATGTCCATGTTATCCACTCCTATGAGTCCTCTTTAATGGCTAATTTGAACATGCTTTTAGAGTAGCAGGTTAAGGAGCGCAGATCTGCACCAATGTGACAGTGTTGATTTTTTGTTTTGTTAATCTATTCAAGAACATTAAAAATGCAATTCATACATTTTCCCGGGACTATTGTATCTTCCATTTGGGCTACTAAACTGCATCTCTGCCCTGCCCAACGGGCTATCTTGAATAGTGATACAAAATTCCTTACTTTATTTATGTTGTTCACACACTTGTAGGGGCAAAATGGATTGAAGTTGACCATTTGCGCGTGTTGCCAATTTAAACATTCAAGCGTTTTAAACCACTGAAGTGCATGAAAAGGCAAAAGAGAATTTAATTCAAACTTGTGCACTGTTTTCTCAGTACACTCAAAGTGCGTACATACAGAGCGGCGTTTCAGACAGTGCAAGAACACAGAATTGATTACTCTTACATCCCCTTGAGCTTGAATGAACACAAACACACAAAATTCTTTTCAAAATACCCGTCTTGGCAAGTATTCTCAGATTTTATTCACGATAACGTTAGGATCATGATTTTTTGGTAGTATTACAGCACACTGTGAGTGAAAGTGACTTGAGGCCAAGTATGGCACTGGGAATTTGTGTCTATCCCCTAACCCAACCCTAACCCTAAACCTACCCCTTACAGAAAACATGTTTGCATTGTTACATTTTCAGATAAACATCGTTAACTATTTTTAATATATTTTTTTTTACATTTGGACTGTCAGACTTTCTAACCATTAGGCCACGACTGCTCAGTGTATAAGGGCCATTCTACAGAATTGGTCCAAAGTCAGAGTTGGAAACATCTTGAAAAAAATCTTTTTCCAAAAGAATTTGTATGTATGCAAACTGTATAATATCCAAGGTAAACATTTCTAGTAATTGTGCAGTTAATTCTCATATTGAATTTTCAGAGTTTTGGAATATTTGTTCTCTCCCCAAAATTGTCACTACCGAAACACAGTAATATATAATTTAATTAGAATTTTTATATAATGACCTATTACGATTTGACCTACATCTACATTGTAAATATATATTTTTGCTATTTGATAAAAAAAAAAAACATTCTGAGGTAAATCAATAGCAATTACATTTTTAACCATATTTCAAGTCTTCTTTATGAGATTTGTTGTATTTTGAATCCAGTTTGTTTTTGTAAAAGGCAAAAAGTTGATCATACTAATTTCAAAGTTAAGGATTCATCAAACTAACATAACATCTTAGTTGACAATTCATTATACTTTATTTTTAACAAAACATCCTGTTTCGGTAGGAACAGCACATTTTCGGTAGTGACAGTAATGTTTTGGTAGCGACCACATCACATTACAGAATTTTAGAACTTGCATACTAAAACAGTACTAAACATGCTTAAAAAAAAAAAAAAAAAAAAAAAAAAAAAAAAAAAAGCATAACTGCACTAAATTTTGTTTATTTCCCCCAAATTATGATGACGTTTTGGTCATGACTGTTTTGGTACTGACAAATTTATGGAATAACACCCCCATTGGTACACATTTAAAAACTAAATGTTATGAAACAACTCTTTAAAAAGTGTGCTTAATTGCAGAAAAAAGGTGTTCGGTAGTGAAGTTCCTTAAAGTTAAACAGATTTTTAGAGTTTTGAACACATTTACCTGTTTTAGCCAATGGACTAAAACATACACTGTTTCGGTAGTGACATGAAAATGCAGGACATAAAGTTTTACATTGTTTCATAATTTACAAAGAAAATACATATTTTTAAATTCACTTTTTAAAAGTGATCAAAAAGGATTCTTTTAAAAACAACAATGGAAAAGAAATACAGAAATTATTTTATTTTCATAAGTTGAAATTTAGGGGTTAGGGTTCACGACACCCACTTCCCAGCTGAAAGCACCCAATAAATAATGATTTTATATATATTAAGCTTACTGATATTTTAAATATTATTGTTTCAATAGATAATAGAAGGATCTTAGTAAACATCTATGATTTGAATAATTAATTGCTTATTAAATGCGTTTTTTGGTTGTGGGACAGCAGTTTGGACCAATTCCGTAAAATGGCCCATATAAGCACCCTTTGTTGTTTGCTTTTAGGATCTGACACAGCATTCGGACACATGGTGCATGGTGTTAAAATTTAACAAGCAGATTTCTGAATTACGTTAGCTGGACTTGACCATGACATATTAAGGCTAATTTCAGTGATAAGTCTCAACAAGACATGCCTAGATATGGCTCTATCAGCTAGGGTCTGTTAAACCTTTTTCAAAGCCAGCCAACACCTTAGGTTCATCTATCCCAAAGAAACAACAAACTTAATAACACACTTTAAACAGACAGCAATCTTGACATGGAACATTAGGGAGCCAGGCATTTCCCAACATATCAAAAAGGAAAAACAGTTTGGAAACTGATTCTAATTAAGGCCATCCATTCAGATAAGTTACGGATGTGAGATCTAATCAGGGAACCTCTTGACTAAAAACCCAAAGCACTGAAAGAGACTAAACTAATTTCTATTAGCCAGTTAATTCAGCGAATCAATTGTTGTGGCTTGAACTCCCTGAACCTCACCTACAACAGAAGCAGATAATGTAAAGCTTATCTGCTGGAGACAGAGCCACAAACAACTGACTGTGACCATATGCACCCAATGATTGAAAGGTTGGGTTTCTATGGAAACAAAGTGATGGGTGCATTATACTAATAAGCGTGTGCATATCTGGAAACAAAAGAGGAAAGCTTCTATTAGCATGCAAGTCATCTGAGGATAATGCAAGAGGCTAATTGCCAGACATACAGTGAAAACTGGCACGGAGAATGCCAATAGGACAGAGTGTGTGTGATGACCACCGCTGTTTTGCAATGGTGAACTGGAGCTATGCAAGCGTGAAGGAACAAGCAGACCCAGTCACAGTTCCATGGGGGTCAGTCAATACCACCCCATCCGGCTGCTAGCTGGTCGATAGGCTGTTTGCGTTCAGAGCCGACCGTGTATGTTGGGTTTAGGACAGACATCGTCACAGCACCGCTGTGTGATTAGATAACCAACTCGCTTGGCGATGAACTGACCCTGGGTTTTATCGCCAAGCCTCCAGACACAATCAATAACGTTCCCCTCAAACAGCCAATCAGAAGCTGACTTATAGATTCATAAATTGGAGTGCAGTCTTGAACTCATCTGCAAACTCAAAGTCAGCAGAGGAGACACGTTTCAGCTGGCTTCAAATGGGGCTCCCTGTCTTTTCCCCATCTCATATGAATGAGAAGTTCACGGGGTGCAATCCAGCATGAATTAATTAGAGTTGAAAAACAACTTTAAAGAGCTCTGCTACAAACTTTGTTAGGCTGCATCATTTGTAGTTCAGTTTTAGGCCACCGTTCAATATTCATTAGAGGACGCTATCATTTGAGTGTCCTCTGAAGTCTTTCAAAGCTTGACTGGATCATTAAATCTAAACGGAGGTATTAAATCTGCGGATGGCAACAGCTTGTCACGGCATCCCTCGCCATACACGTGCCTCCTACCTTGTGTACACAAAGCTCTTAGAAATAAATGTCAGAAGGACTAAGGTCACTGCAAATACAACAGAATTCACAGTCGGAAGGGCTAACAGCAATTTATCACACCTTCCAAAACACTTCCTCATTTATGCAGGGGGTAAACCACTGAGAGAGTGACTAATGCTTTATATCTGCACCTACGTTCATTATTTTTCCTCAGTGTCAGTGAGTTTACTTACTAACCATGGAGACGAGACAGTTTCTAGGGTTTCACCAGCACCACCTTGTGATATGCAGGTCTTACTGAGTTGGTTGTGGCATTCATTGTGGTTAACGCTTCCTGTTAACAGCTCAGGCATATGTAGCAAAAGAGGACATAGTCACGAAGGTTTGCCCTTACCATTCACAGAAATTTGAATTGTTAACATTTCCAAAACACAAATGGAAAGTCCATTTTACCAAAACGTAAACACTTCAGAACGTTAATAGAGAGTTTGTAATAGAATCCACATAAAACGAGCAGTTTATAAGTCTTCTGAAGAGATGCTTCGAAATCTAAACTGTACTCGTTTAGCGTGCAAGAACAAACCTCACTGGTTCTTGTGGAGGCTCAAACATGCTTGCATGACACGCAAGTACAAACCTCATTGGTTCTTATGTTACAGATGAGTGCATCTGAGCTTCCCAGGACCACAAAACCAGTTGCAAGTAGCACGGGTAGCAATTGCCAACAATTCTATTCAAACAATCAAACAATCGATTCTTTTATGCCAAAAATCATTAGGATATTAAGTAAAGATCATGTCCCACGAAGATATTTTGTAAATTTCCTATCGTAAATATATAAAAACTTAATTTTTAATTAGTAATTTGCACTGCTAAGAATTTAATTTGGACAACTTTAAAGGGGATTTTCTCAATATTGTGATTTTTTGCACCCTCAGATTCCAGATTTTCAAATAGTTGTATCTTAGCCAAATATTGTCCTATTCTAACAAACCATACATCAATGAAAAGCTTGTTTTCAGCTTTCAGATTATGCATAAATCTCAATTTAAAAAAATGGACCCTTATGACTGGTTTTGTGGTCCAGGGTCACATATTTGATGAGCTTAAATCTACACATTATATAAAGCCATTATGTCTTCTCTAATAATGTCAAAGTTTTGGTAGTGTGGACTTCCACTGGACAGAGAAATCTCTCTGGTTTCATTAAAAATATTTTTATTTGTGTTTCCAAGATGTCAAAAGTCTTATAGGTTTGGAAGGACATAAGGGTCAGGAATGATGACAGAATTCATTTTTGGGTGAACTAATAAAAAAAAAGCCAGCTAAATGAATGTCAATGAATTTGGAAAGAGCAATACTAAAAAGTTCAGGCAAATTCCCCTCCTCGCTCTCTTCTGCAAGAGCATTAGCAGTTGGGGTAAAGGACATTTAGACATATTTCATGGGGCTTGGAGCCACACGAAATCCCCAAGGACCAATTCTGGGACAGTTTTTGAATGTTCCGCTTGGTGCAAGTATTCAGGTCTGAAGATGAAAAGCAATTACAGGAAAATTGCTTTTCTGTTCTCCTCCGAGTCTGTGCTCTCGCCCGGGCGAGTCGAACCAGCACAAAGAGATAGGAACAATTTTCTATTTTACCAGCTGACAAGCTTCTAGGGCACTGACAGCTAAAAACAAAATAGGAAAAATGGGTGAATAACCTCAGACCAGAGGAACAGCCTTGATAACATGTTCTTATAACTCTTGTACTCTCTCAGGGTATTACACTACCGAGCAGAAATGGCTATGGAAAAAACAGCTACTTGTAGAGACAATCAGGCATCAAGCATTAAAATAAATGTATAGCGCTCACAGGATCAGTTGGATGACTGTCACAGGTGCTGCAGTAGTAAATTAACTCACTAGCATGATAATGGGTGAGAGTGGAGTGAAGTGATTGGATAATCACTTCTACTTGGAATTTGAGTTTCTCTGAATAGTGTCCACTGCAGACAAATGTGAAATTTTACGTAATTTCTAAGAATGTTCTTCTGATTTCTTTGTTATGGGCTTATGAATTCTTTTGCTTACTTACGCACAGCAACAAATACTAGTACATCTACTACAGCAACTACAAAAGATCAGTTTGAGGTACTTGGAAAAAGGAAATGATGTGTTTCTTGAAACTGAAAGTTTGCAACCCAGACGGATTGACTAAACAAACATTATTTTTGCATAAAGGTCCCTCCTACTGGTTTCAGACCAGCTTCCAAAGCACCATAAGGCCACATCTAATGATCTAGAACAAATTCAAGTGAGCTTTACAGATACCCAAACAAATGTTTAATGACTACTATTGGTCCATCAGATGCAAACTACGGAAAACATATATGGTGCCATCAAAAATCATCCAAATGGAGGTATCTCAGACAGGGAAACAACTCAAACATGCATTCCAGCTTCTGGTCACTGCCTAACCTTTTTCATGTTTCAGACAGAGCTTTTTTTTGTTGTTTGTTTGACCAGTCTTTTCAATACAACGATACTTACAGTGGTTTACTGTGGTGTAGACTACGGCTATATTTAATCTAAAACTGTTTTAACCTACTTGTCTAACAAGTCTAATATTAATTGAGAATAATTTGCTTTGAAAATAGAGAACAAAAAGAGATGGTGACTACTTACAGCACCTAAAATGTAGCATATATTGTCCTAAAATAATACTAATTTATTTAATTTAATCGTGACTTTTAAAAAAAATATTATGAACATGGTATTATCTATTCATACAGTTCTGCTCATATGTTTACATAGCTCTTGCATAATATAATATAATATATGCATAATATTTTAACAAAATAAGGATCATAAAAATTGCATGTTACCTTTTATTATTTAGTAGTGTCCACAATATGCAGTTTCACAAAACAGACGCTTACACAGACAAAATAATGACTGAATTCACACAAATGAACCAGTTCAAAAGTTCACACTGATATTCATACACTAATAGTGTATGTTGCTACCAGGATGATCAAAAACTGTTTTTATGTTTTGTCATATTCACTGTTTGCCCTGAGCAGTTAACTGCCCACTGTTATTAAGAAAAAAATATCCAGATCCTGCACATTCTTTTGTTTCTTTGGTAGCATCTTCAACACATTTTAACTCTCACCAACGGTGACTGTATGACTTTGAGATCATACCGAGAGCCATAGAGTGTTTTCACAACGCGTCATCAATTGGCTACATTTGCGGCACTGTATGTAAACAATGTCACTGGACTGAACGAAACTTGCATATTTTGCTAACTATTGCTGCTGAAAATGGTCAATTATTTTCATGTTTTGAGTTGTACTAATTGGCCGGACCAGGAAAAACATTTGAAGTAATATAGACTGTTAAAAGTTATAACAAATCATGGAGAAGAGTGCAAAAAACTGTCTGAGGAACAAAAGGCGTTTATGGTTGGCCAACCTGAACTAGGATTTCCAGGGCAAGAATCTTGACAACATTTGTGTTTGTTCTTATCATTACCGGTCAGGCAGGTGAAAAATTAGGCTAATATCTTAATTAACACTGCTTGTACATATCTTTATCACCTCTTAACCTTAGTATGTCAAAATATTGCGCCATTTCCTGCTTACTAAGTCCTTCTCTATATGATTAACAGCTTCCGCACATTTTTTTCTGTGGTTTAGACAGCCTAAATTAGCAGAACAACATATACAGTTGTACATTAAACATGTAATCCATGCTGTTGTTTACATCCAAGTATCTCCAATATGGCTGCACATCCGGGTAACTGACCAAATCATGACGCAAGTGCTAACCCTCTGTATACTGATGCTCAAGAAGGCAACATGAAGCACTGGGTGTGGGTGTAAACTTTTTTTAACAGGATGATGATTTGTAACTTTTTTCTTTTTTTACATTTTACTTACAGCATTTTTTTCATTTAGTAACACCCTTCAAAAGCAACACAAGATATTTACATTAATAAGACAAAATAACTATAATTTACCGGATCATTTAATTCAAAAAGTTTCTACCTCATGGATCACAAAGCATCAGTTGCCATCTTGAGCATCAGTGAACGTTACATACTCTCGGACCTTAATACAGTGTGCCAGTTAAACAGCTTATTTGGGACAAAATAAATAACATGCAATTTTTATTCCCTCTTATTTTGCTAAAATTATTAACATCTTGCATTTTTTGCAAACTTATGACAGACAAATGACAGTGTGCAACATTTTTGTGCTTCAGAGAACGTGGTTTGGTGATTTAATTGTGCAAAGAGGTAAAACTGGCTCACTTGAGTCTGGCTGAAGAAAGAGGAGTTGGGGGAAACATTCCTGGCTCAAAAGAGTCAAAGTAGGTTAGGGTCCAGGAGAAGCTGCAACAAAGAACACCAGCTACAGAAGACAGGACCAAAATACTCCAAAAACCTGCAGAAAAAAAGTACTGTTTTACAACATGCAGGGAAAAAACTAATGTTACTCTAGGTGTAATTTGGACCTACCCAGAAGTCTCACTTCTGATCCATCTTCAGTGGTTATTCTCTCTACTCTTAGATCTATAAATCAAAGACTTATTAATCAAATTAGGCATATATGCATAATGCATATATTATTAGGTATTGCACATGCTTGAACTTCAGGAGAAAGGTTCAAAGAAACAGACATGAATTTATTTTACCTTTTAATACGATGTACAAGAAGGAGATTAGCACAGCGATAAATGATACGATGACTACGCTGCATAGCACAGAGGCTATACGAGCGGGCCACAGGTGTGTGTCTTTCCAGTATCGCTGCTGCCGTTCGGGTTGCCGCCCAGGCGTTGCCCTGCGGATCTCGCTGCTCTCACGTGAAGCTCTATTTATTTCACCCGACATGTTTTTTCCTCCTGCTAATGCAGCACTGTCTTCATCATCAGAATAAATGTCTAAAGACTGGCCGTCTTTATCTGTGGCAGACCGCAGCATGGTCTCCACGATAAAAGTTTCTAAAGTTGAAATTGTTGGCTCGTGAGTCACATCCTGCGTCTTTAGTTTGCGCGTTTCCGTTTCCCAGACAACTGGCTAGCTAGTTAGTTAGCTCACTAGTTAATCTCGCTTTTCAAATAATTAATTACAGTCGATTTGTACAATGAATGTTAGATACTTTTTATAGAGTTAAACAAGAAATAAAACTAATTTAATACGGATTTCGCTGAACACAGTGTGTATTCATCTGAAAATTATCAAACTGTGAACAGTTTCAAAACATCGCGGTTTGTGCTTCCGTATTTGTGAAGCACCGCCTACATTATCGTGTTGTCCAATCGTAATTGACGGCCCATGCAATACGACTATATGATTGGATGCGATAAACGTCATTAAACAAAACAAGTCGTTACACGCATTGTAACTCTTTCAACACATAAAACTATTTTAATTCAGACTGGTAGGTGTTAATGATACGCCTGTTTGACTGTGATATTTAATTACATGTACCAAACGACAAAAGTCTTACCTTATTGCTTTCTGGCTCCAGTGTCGGGTGATATTTGGCAAAAAAAGTTTAATTTGATGAAGACTGACACCAAACTGAATTGAGTTTGTCATTGATGTCAAAATGCAATAGCCCAAAGATTGAACACGCTAATCCCACCACATCTGAAGGAACAAGAAGATGTGGAAGAAAAATTAAATTACAGAAACATTACTCACATGAATACATAACATTTTAGCTGATTTGCTTGCTTTTATTCTTTTCTTTTTATTCTTTTTTTTTTCCTCACAGTTGATAACCTTGTGCAAAACAACTACTAAAATGTGACCCTGGACCACAAAACCAGTCATAAGGGTCAGTTTTTTGAGATTTATACATCACCTGAAATACAAGAGATACAACCAGCCTATGTGAAAATCTGGAATCTGAGGGTGCAAAAAAAAAAAGCAAAATACTGAGAAAATCGCCATTAAATGAAGTTCTTAGCAATGCATATTACTAATCAAAAAATAGTTGTATTTGTGGTAAGAAATTTGCAAAATATCTAAATGGAACATGGTCTTTACTTAATATGCTAATTGGCATAAAAGAAAAATCAATTATTTTGACCCATACAATGTACTTTTGGCTATTGCTACAAATATACCCGTGCTACTTAAGACTGGTTTTGTGGTCCAGGATCAAATATTACAAGTTAACTGTCATCTAGACACATTTCAGCACTGTCTGAACACTTATCTATTGTATTCTTTCATTTCTGTTTTTTACAGTTCTTTCATGGAACACTTCTTCAGCACTTCTAAAGCTTCTGACAGTGGCAGTTGGGAGGTCTGCCCACGTTCTCCACAGCGTGAGGAGTTGTCAGCTTTTATCTTTCTCCTCTTTAGTTCTGCATTGTGAACTGGTCCCCAATATTGTGTGATGTCCATTAGCCAGCAGACGGGATATAGTTTCCCACTGTGACCTGGAACTGTTGAACTAAAGTGGCTGAAAATTAGATGATTCACCTACTGCATTATTTAATACTCTTTATATGCATTAATTTTTAAATACAGAAAGGAAAGCATTGTTTATCACATATACACAACCAGTCAAAAGTTTTTGGATGTTAACATTTTTAATGTTTTTTAAGTCTCTTATGCTCATCAAGCCTGCGTTTATATGATCCAAAATACAGCAAAAGTAGCAGTAATATAGTGAAATATTTTTTTGTACTATTTAAAATAACTGCTTTCTATTTAAATATATTTTAAAATAATTTATTCCTGTGATCGAAGCTAAAATTTCAGCATCATTACTCCAGTCTTCACTATAACAGGATCCTTCAGAAATCATTCTAATTTGCTGATTTGCTGTTCAAGAAACATTTTATTATTATTATTATTATTATTATTATTATCTATATTTAAAACAGTTGAGTAAATTTTTTTCAGGATACTTTGATCAGCATTTATTTGAAATAAAATGCTTTTGTAACATTATACACTATACCATTTAAAGGCTTATAGTCAGTATAATTTATTTATTTATTTATTATTATTATTATTATTATAGGAAAGAAGTTCTAGAAATCAATACTTTTATTTAGCAAGGATGCTTTAAATTCATCAAAAGTGATAATGATGACAAATTTCAGATAAATGCTGTTCTTCTGAACTTTCTATTCATCAAAGAAACCTGGAAAATTCTACTCTGCTGTTTTCAACATAATGATAATAATAAAAATTCAGCTTAGAAGTCACAGGAATAGATTACATTTAAAAATGTATTAAATTATTTCAAATATTTTCACTTTTACTGTTTTTGCCATACTTTGGATCAAATAAAAGCAGTCTTGGTGAGCAGAAGAGACTAAAAAACATTAAAAGTCTTACTGCTCAAAAACGTTTGACTGGTAGTGTATGATAAATGAGTCACTGTTTCAGTGTTAAAATGTTTTGAAGCATATTATTGCATAATTTCACCTCAACGTGTCTTTTACAGCCTTAAAAACATAGAAAAATATTGGCTGTCATTCGGTGTATTAGCTGCATTTCATTCGTAGTATTGCAGATCACAGCAAAAGTGCTGGTTATTTTATTAAAAGGATAGTTAACCCCAAAATTAAAAGTTATCAGTCATTTACTCACTTGTTTGTCATTCCAAACCTGTATGACTTTCTTTTGCTGAACACAAAAGAAGATAATTTGTAGAATGTTGATAGCCAAAAGTTTTGGCGCCCATTGACTTCTATTTTTTTGACAGAAAATACAATTGTCCCAAAGTCAATGAGAACCGAAATGTGTTCACCAAAAATTCATACAGGTCTAACACTGACATGAGGTCGAGTAAAATTTTCATTTTGGGGTGTACTATGTCTTTAATAAAATAATCTCTTAAAAATGTTTTTTATTAGAAAAAAAAAATTGCTAATAGAAAACCATTTTTCTTAGATTTTTTAAAAATAGAAAACCCAAACTTATTCCACATAAGTGTACAATTAATTTTAATTGTAATATAAATGATGGGGTCTTGTTTAAATAAACTAGTAATTGTAATCTGGCCATGTTTAATAGTACATGCTGTTCTGTGGACCTGGTGCCAAATAGAGAGGGCTTGAGATCCTTGGACACAAGGGGTTGCTACCACCTTGTGGCAGCTTTAGGTTACCACTGCCCAAACCACATTTATTTTTAAGTAGCTCCATCACCACATCACTGCACATCCTTGTGTGTCATTTCAGATTTTCAGTCGAACAATCTCTGAATTCTCGCATCGAGCATACAAAAGAGTCACTGTTTTTAATGGTGCTGGTGTCATTGCTTTATTTGCACACAACCACTGATTCCAGTTAAAGAGATCAAAGTAGAAAAAAAGTTATATGTGCCACTAGTGTCTGTTCAAGCTTTCAAGTGTTACGTGCAACCACAGACATTTACCATATGCAACAATAGTGATGAGAGAGCAATTTAGGTCACAGAGTAAGTTGATTCACTGTCTTCACCATCAGATTAAATAATACTGTCGTACTAAACAACATAAAAGTTAATAACATTCCAGTGATATTGCAGGACAAGTTGGTTTGTTTCAACAATATGTACAGCACCACAATGGATGAACAATGTAAAAAATAAGAGGCTCAATTTTGTAGCAAAATATCTGTACATTTAAAAAAAAGACTTTTTTTTGTCCAATGAAATGTCTTTGTTTTTAAAAAAACAGCAAACTCTTTTTCCACAGCTCACAAATGTCACATGAGATAAAACCAGTAGGAGAGCAAGTCTGATTAAAATGAGATGTGTTGTACATACAATGTCACACTGGTTGTGAATGCTTGGTAGTAAACATTTTCTCAACATTTCATGGGATGTTTCAGTCCGCAAAGAGGAGTAATCCTCAATAGCATTACAGTATCAAGTCCAGCTTAAGATCCGATCTCCCTCTCGCACGTCATCCATGTGTGTTGTATTTTTTTTTTAAAATCAAAAGTTCAGTTTTAAGATGATCAAAGTCCAAGGTTAAAAATAAAAATAAAAGTGCATCTTGTAAATCTTCCCTTCAGAAAAAGCTGCTCAGCTTGGAGTTTCAGAACAAGAGGTAAAAAATGAAAATGAAAAGTGGGCCAATCCAAAGACTTCCTTTGGCATTTCTGCTTTGTCTTGTACATAATACACAAAACCACAATCTTCCTTCACAATGTCCTTGACTGTATAGGTCAACATATTTCATCCAACACTCTATACTTCATGTTTTCTTCATCTTACTTTCTTTAAAACAGTCCATTAAATCGAGATGCCAGATCCCAGGTAAGCAGAAGTGTTCAATGTCACATTTATCCACCTTTCCATTGTTTTAAGTGTGCTATTTTTTGTTCATGTTTTCAGTAGTGTCATTAGCCCACCCACTGTCCTCAAAAGATGAACAAGCTTGGCTAGCAGGTGGTGATCTCCATGTTGCGTAGCTGAAGGTGCTGTACCTCCAAGTTCCTTCTCCCACTCCTCCTCAGGGCATCGGCCCGTCGGAAGGGTTGACTGCGCAGGTCTGAAGAACAAACAAGTAAACCGTTACACAATGAACACAACTACAGTCTGGGCCTGCGGATATGGATGAGACAGGGCCAAAGATGAGTACAAAACAGGCAGGTGTGAGGATGTTTGGTTAGTTTAGATCAATTTAGTAGGGATGCACAATATTCCAGTAACATGTTTGTTTGTTTTTTTAATATTAGAGATTTTCTTAAATTCATTTGACTTATGGGAAACATGCAAGTATGTAAGTACCAAATAAATAATAATAACAAATATGTACACATCTTCATTTTTGTTCAAAAGTTTACA
>JAHKKF010396071.1:0-11577 GCA_019740295.1 Labeo calbasu | reverse complement strand
TAAGAGACTTCTTTAAAGACTATTACAAGTCTTACTGACCCCAAACTTTTGAACGGTAGTGTGTATATATATATATATATATATATATATATATATATTTTTTTTTTTTTCCAGTATAAGACCAATATAATCAAGAGCAGCTGTTTTCAACATTGATAGAAATGTTACTAGAACAAGTCAGCATATTATAAAATGATTCATTCATTCATTCATTCCCCACACTTTTGAATTGTAGTGTATAATGGTAATGGCAAAAATACATTTACAGCATCAATGAAATTAAGATTTTTTTCTTGATCATCAGATCAGCATATTAGAATGATTTCTGAAGGATCATGTAACACTGATGACTGGAGTAATGATGCTGAAAAACTCCTTACAAGAGCTAGTAAAACTTCTTACAACTTTTATTCCTTTTTCACACAAAGTAAGATTTACAGGTATAGAGTTTTAATTTAAATTTTTATTTTTAAATTTTAACATCCTGCACAGTTCCCAAACTGATACTTTTTTTAACGCTGTTGTCACATATACAGTTTCATATGCATGAGTTTTCTAACTTAGTCGGTTTGCTTGGTAGCTTACGCAATACAGTGTTGCACTTGAGTGATGAAGAGCTCCGGTACGAACCCCGTGAAACTAGGGTTTGACAAAACAGCTCAAATCCGCACAAGGAAGTTAAAATAGCACGGCTGCATCAACAAAGGCATTTTTATATCACTTTTGTTAACACTATTGGTTGGGTTTAGGGTTGGGTTTGGTGTAGGGGATATTTCCAGCACAATAGAGCATTAACCTTAAGCAACACTCGCTGGATATTTGAATTTTGAAAAGCCACAATACGTACCTCAAGCAGTGGAACAAAAACACAGCAATACATGCCTTTACCAACGTAATAAAAGCATGCCATGGTCACATATTGAACACGTGTTTATCACCACTCTCTGGACATTTCCCTTTAAACTGACACTAAACGTGCAGTGAAGTGCATAATTACGGTGTTGCAGAAATGTATATAGAGGCATTTTCATGAGCCTGGCTTGCATAAAACATTTTTATTTTTTTTTTTAATTGTAATAAAATAAGATACTTTTTTTTCTCAGTAACATTAAACAATTGTACAGGCCCCCAACATTACAATGGTGTATATTCTTATTTTTTTGTTGTTATTTTGAATATTCTTATTTTAATTTCTGAGAGACCAGACTTATGTCGACAGACAAAAGTCAACGACTCGAGACTAGCAATAAACAAAAGAACCAATAAACAGAAGAACCCTTAATAATTTGAGTCCTACCACTGAATGCTATTATTCTATTTATTAAGAGATTCCAGGCAGACAATGAAAACAGCATATGTGCCACATACTTCAAAAACACTCCAGAATCTTATTTGTGTATCTTTTACAAAAGATCTTGCTGTAAGCCCTCATCCTTTCCCTTTTTCCATTTCTTGAGCAGTGAGATCTCCCCACTAGCCCTTGTCAATGACAATCACTCTGTGTTTGTCAGACCTCATTAGTCATGATCTAACAAACTGGTAATCAAAAGGTGCAAATCCGTAGCCCACATCTTCGTTGCGCTCCAGTGGAAAATGCCGGGTGAAAGACACCACAGAGGATCCTGTCTCACACCGCTGTGCCCATCGTGAGCTGAACTCTATCAGTGGCAGCTCTGTGAGGTCGGGGCGGTGATTTCTCTGTGCTAGTTTTCAGTCGTGCCCGGTGTGTTATTGATCCCCCATTGGTTTAATCAGTAGCCTTGTCACATTGCTACAAAGAAACCCTGGAAACCCAGCTAAGATGAAAGCAATTTACTTTGACATAAGGAAGATTGCAGGCTAATGCTAGATTTATTCCTGGTTCTGTTTGTAATGGTTCAGCTCATTTTTTAGAAGGGCAGCCAAAACAATTTCAAGACAAGTGCAAATGAAAGGTTTAGATTTGAACCAATTGTGTTACATATCATTTGCATTTTCAGCCAAGTTACTGGTTAAAAAAAAATATTATTATTGGCGCGTTGCTATTTTGAGGCAACTGAAACAGACTGCACCATTGACCATCTGAAACTTTCTCTAAAGTCAGTGGCGCTATTTTTTTTTGTTGTTGTTGTTGTTGTTGTTATTTAAAGAGTGCGTTAGTAATATGCGCCTATAGGCAGGTGCACAATGCACATACACTCTGCTTATTACACACACAGGAACAACAGCACTCAAACATGACAAATATTAAAAATGAAAGGATTACAGTGTAAAAGATTATTATTGTGTACATAAATATAAAAATGCCTACATGTCATAATGGATAGTTAATCGCTTTCTCATGCGTGCTTTTTTTTGTTTTGTTTTGGGGGGTTTTTTTTGGTTTCACTTTTCCTTTAGAAAATTATCACGTTCAGCAAGGAGGGGAGAGTTTTGAAAGGGCGTGCACAGTAACTCATTTGAGTGGGCTTGGCCCGTGAATGCCCACCTTTGCGCTAGCCCTGCTCTCTGAAGAAGCGTTCAGTCTTTGTTCTCTTAAATTCCGCATTGTAAATAGCGAATCTGCCATGGCGTGAATGCAACTGGCTCGTAAAGGGAATGGGTATTGAGACTATGATTGGTTTAATGCACATTACGCCCCAAAACACACCCAATGACTCATTAAGAGAATAGGGACAACCCTTTTAGACCATTTTCCTGTCCTTAAAATAGCAAAAGTGGATTTGGACACGCCCCAAGTGCACCTGCGCCGTGAGCTTAAGACCATGCACTTAGTTTGTTAAAATAGGGCCCTATATCATATTTGCTTCTTATTTTTAGTGATAATTCTTCTAGCATATTATAGCTAATTTAGCTTTTGTTTATGGTAAAATTAAGTTGTTGATTTTTTTTTTTTTTTCAGAGTTCACCCCAAGGTTAGGTAGGTAGGTAGATTGTTGACTCCGATCAATCTTCAGGAAACATCACCTCCTCTCGTGTTATAACTCCTAATCAGTTTACATGCTATAACTCTGTCTGTCTTTAATCAAGGTCCCTATTATTTCCCATTATGGCTTTCAGTGCACTGATACTGCATACTTGATGAGCACTGGGTCTGTTGAGGTTTAAATATAATCATTAAGTTAACTGTTCTAGTTTTGTGATAATGAAGCCATGGCTGTGCTAGAGTCACCTCATGACTAGCCAATGAAATTTTATCATAGAACGCTGTTTGAAATAGAATGAAATAAAGTAAAATGTGCTGCTATTACCATTTAGATTGTGCGGTCAGCCCACAGGCAGGATACATGTACAAGTAAATAATTGAATTTGCACACCCTTGTAGAAAGCCAGGCCTGTGTGGAGACATTCATTTTTTCCCAATCCCTATTTTCACATTGGCTTATTGTCGTGTTTTCAAGGGCATCGGTCTAGTCCTGCAGGCACCATAAATAATAAGAAGTCAATGGTTAGACTAAAGATGACTCTATTCCACATTTTCCCATCATGCAAGTCAAATGAAGATAGTGTTCCCAACAAATGAATGTGATTCTCACCAAAACAGAATGGCAGCCAAGTTTTTGCAGATGGTTACTTGGTGCTGGTTACCCAAATTTACAACAGATTCCTAACCAGACGCGATGCGATAAGATTCCAGCAACAAGCAATTTGTCGGTCCACACCAGATGCAACACAGCTACTTGAAGTGTGTGGGCCATAGCTATGTATACACAGATTCCATGTGTGACCGCCATCTTGGAGCTGTCAAACGTGCTGTCACTCACAGTGAAAATCTGTGAGTTTCCAAGACGCTACAACATTGTGTTACGACGTTGTGTTATTTTATTGTGTTGGTTTAGCAATTTTGCTGAACTTTATTGCAGATACATATATTCATACATGCACACATTAAAAACTTGTTTTGCCAACTAACAGTAACCAGGATTTGGAACCAGCATTGAAAATGGGCGTAGAGCTGCCACAATGTCTTTACCTTCCACATTTTGAGCAGTTACATTTATTTAGTAAATTAGTCAAATTAAAATGTTGAACCATTTGCACGAAAGGCATTAATGTGAGTAGCAAATTGTTTGAAATATTCAGCAAACAAATAAATAAAATATAGAGTATATTTTGGACCTGTATAGTGTATAGTATAATATATATATATGTATAGTATACATACTGTATAGTGTGCATTTGATATGACTGGTCATACTATCTTAGCTGAACATTTAAAGCGTCATGTGGCATCCAAGTGACTGCCCTAAGTTGGCTTGTCTCCTATCCTTACAATGGAACCTTTTCTGTTAAAAATATTATATGATATTTTATATGATACTGTTACAATTCTATTATAAAAACATAATTTATTCTGTTTAAGCTGTGTTTAGTCAACAAGCAACTGAACGGAATTGGTACATACACCAAAAAATGGATTTTTGCTGCCTGTCTACACTCTTAAAAATAAAGGTGCTCCACGATGCCATGGAAGAACCTTTTTTGTCTAAATGGTTCCATAAAGAACCTTTAACATCTGAAGAACCTTTTTGTTTCACAAAAGTTCTTTGTGGCGAAAGAAGGTTCTTCAGATTATAAAAAGGTAAGAAAGTGATGGTTCTTTAAAGAACCTTTGACTGAATGGTTCTTCGTGGAACCAAAAATAGTTCTGCTATGGCATCGCGGTGAAGAACCTTTTAAAGCACCTTTATTTTTTAAGAGTGTAAACTAAGCCTAAGTCCTACAGACTGAAATAGTTACTGCAAGAGACAAATCTTGTGGAATTTGACCTTCTGACTGACATATTCTATAAGACCCAGTGTGCAGAATCTTTACAAGTGAGCTGACACTGCATCTTCAAAAATAAATAAATAAAAACTCAACAACTAAATTAAAGAGAGAGAAAGCATGAGTGTACGTGAGAGATCTGCCTTCAAAACATGTCTCTGAGCAAGAGTATGAGTGTGTCTTCCAGCTTCCTATGCTATCATTAATAACAGTCCCCTGCGAAGCCATTTATTGCACATTCCATTCATCATTGTCCTCTCAAAAAATAATACTGTGTCCTCCAGAGGTTTCTGGCCCACTGGGGGATTTAGACGTCTGTGTGGTTTGCCCTTTGGTTATTCCTGAATTTCCTCATGCAGGTTCCTGTGGGGGAAAACAGACCATGAGTTCAACCACAATGATAATGCAAGATACTTAATACTGTATTAGTGACGTTCTTCTCCCCTATGACACTAAAGCAATGAGGCTTTGTATAATAATTACATTTCTCTGTTTGAGCATCCCAACCAGCTCGACATAGCAACACTGGCTGTGAGTTTTGCTGAGAGTTATTTTTAAAGGGGAAGAAATAGGAGAGAAAGAAAAGATGAAAAACAGTTTTGTTTTGTTTTTTGAATTGTGAATTATTTTTCTACCCAGATATCGTTCTAATGCAAATATCTTACTAAATATTGCTTGAATTCTCTTAAATCAAGACTTAAATAAATGCATTTTTTAAAAGTGTTTTTTGTTGTTTTTTTTTTTTGTTTTTTTTGCAATGCTATGGAATATGGAGGAAGTAGAAAAATTAAAATTTGACTGAACAGTATTGTCGTATTTTGCTTCAACAACTAATTTTAAAAATCAAATCTAAAAATCTGCAGTTTAGGGTGACCATACGTCCTATTTTTCCAGGACTTGTCTGGCTGTGAATTCTAAGTTGCATAAAATGTTTGGGTTTTTTGTTTGTTTTTCTATTGTTTGATAATTGCTGAAGCTACTGACTGAAAATGGTTTGACCAATAGTGTGCAGGCATTGTAC
This sequence comes from Labeo calbasu, assembly GCA_019740295.1. Classification (NCBI taxonomy): domain Eukaryota; kingdom Metazoa; phylum Chordata; class Actinopteri; order Cypriniformes; family Cyprinidae; genus Labeo; species Labeo calbasu. The sequence continues at coordinate 5,810 of JAHKKF010396071.1, read as the reverse complement.
ATAATTGAGTAATCGTGGCATACAAGAGGTTGGGATCTACAGAGACCGGTCAAAGCAATGCAAACGCAAGTACATATAATGTAGAAATCATACAATACATGCACAACTTTGACCTTTCCACTACACCTTATTGCTTAAGAAGACAAAATCTAAACAGTAAGATCTATTCCAGGTTCTTTTTGGCATCATACAGGACACAAATTTGTTTGACATAATGCACCAGAGGGTTGTTTGACAGTAGAGCAATACATAGAAGCTGGCAAATAAACTAAGAGCTACTTGTAGCCAGCACTCACAGCTTTTCATTGCTTCAGTAGTGCACAGGGATGCTGATGTTGAGAACAGCACAAAATACATCAGCACATCCCCAGCTCTGTCTCATTTCCTGTCTTGTGCACCTCATGAGCTCTGCACCACAGCCAAATGCCAGTGTACATGCAGAGGACACATTTCCAGCTTTCTCCCAGAACTCTGCATACTGCCAAGCTTTCTTTCACCTAGTCACTTGGCATTGTGCTGAAGCTTATGTCATTACTATATAATATGACTGTGAAATACCTTTAGAATTGGTGTTATAATTTAAAGAAATATTTCTATAAACTGGTATAGCAGCTTTTTTGAAGATATTAATACTTTGAACTTAAAAGGATGAAAATATTGACCTAAAGCTGGCTTGAAGTTGAAATAATGTTTTATCAAAGAGGATGCAAGGCAGGCCAACAAATACAACAAAACATCACAGAATTAGTCAAATCCTTTACTAATTATTATGTTTGTGCTGTTGTTTCCCCACCAAACATCACTATCACTTCCTGGCATTAAGTAACTTGTTAGTTAATAGGATTTTGTAAAAGACAGAGGATGAAAAGTTATACTGAGGACAGAGAAAAAGAAACTAAAACTACAGTATGAAGTGGTTGCTAATTAAAACAAATAAACAGTAAATAAAATATTAAATAGATATTTTAGATAGTTTAAAATCCATCCTCTTTGTTCACTTGATTATAATATTGCAATCAAATAAAAATTAATATGATTTCCATTTTCGCTAAGTTTTAATATTTTATCCAGCATGCTGTAAATAAAATAAAAAAAATATAAAATCTAATTGCATCCTAAAAACAAACAAACAAAACAACAACAACAACAACAACAACAACAAAAACAATTTACATTTTTAAAGCCTTTGAAATAACTCATAGACATTAAATTATTGTGGCAAACAAAATTACTAAACAGACATTACCAAAAGTAGCTCTCATTTTTTAAGTCAATATACAGTTCATTTCAAATCAGTGACATAAGCCTAAAAAAGCATTGTAAAAATAGGGCACACAGCATAATGCACTGTGTAAATTAGAAGGGTATATTTTGACAGCGTATGATCTAAAGTGCCACTGAGTTTGTCACTCTGTCCAGTGTAATGTCTATAGGCAATTCACACAGGTTCTTGTGTTTCATCATCAGTATATAATCTATGCACACGTAGACAGCCGTGTTTGGACATCATGTCATGTCTTGCTGTTTTTCAGCATCTCGCACCATGAGACCACAAGGTTTTGATTTCTCCAAAAATATTGCTCAATCATATTAAGGGCCATATTTACTAACAGCTTGCACCAGCGCAAACCATCTTTTGGAGTTAAAATAGTGTTGTCAGGATTTACTAAAGATGTGCAGTGAAAAATTAGCACTGAAAAGGCATGGACACACTTACATTTACCTGACTTTACTGAATATGCATTTGTAGGAGTTTCTCTTTCAGACTCAAAATTTATGGGAGGAGAGTATTAAAATTAATCATGCAACGCGATTTACTAAAGTTTGCTCTCGTCAAATTACTGGTCTTGGCGACCAAAAAAAAGCATGTCTTAAAGCAAGCACTAATTATTAGATTTTTTTAAAATTACAATTTATATACTTTTTGACCTCAAACACTCATCTTGTCTAGCTCTTTGTGAACTCAGCTTTTTTTTTTTCTGGTCATGACAGGGTACGTCTAAAAACTCCCGTCTCATTTTCTCCTCCAACTTCAAAATCGTCCTACATTGAAAAATGTAGGGCGAAATGAGAAAATGAGATGGGAGTTTTTTAGAAATACCCTAACGGTCATGACCAGAAAAAAAAAAAAAAAAACAGTTCACACAAAGCTAGACAAGATGAGTGTTTGAGGTTAAAAAGTATATAAATTGTAATTTGTTTTTAGAAAATAACTGATCGTTTCACTAGATAAGACCCTTATTCCTCGGCTGGGATAGCTTAAAGCCCTTTGAAGCTGCATTTAAATGGCATTTTGGAAGTTCAAACTCAGGGGCAACATATATGTCCACTATATGGAGAGAAATCCTGAAATGTTTTCCTTAAAAAACATAATTTCTTTACGACTGAAGAAAGAACGGCATGCACATCTTGGATGACAAGGGGGTGAGTACATTATCTGTAATTTTTTATTTATTTATTTATTTTTTTCTGGAAGTGAGCTAATCCTTTAATGTGCACATTGTTAGTAAATCACAGTCAGAATTTTTCCCTCCCATCGGCACTTTTATGGAATCTGTTAATCTGTTTAGTAAGTCTGGCTCTATGGATGTTACATTTGCTGAACTGTAACTGAATAGCACTGTAACTACAGAGGAGAGGCATTGCTGAGGTTGACAAGACACATATTACCAACACATTTACAGCAAACTATATCTTATTTAACTAATCGGTTCATATGTCATTCAAAAGCTGGATAGGAAGTTTTTCGCTGCACAGATTAAGGTCCTGCCCAATAATAATCAAACTGCTGCTCTCTGAGACCAACACATTATTTCTAGATAAGGAAGCCGGCACTTATTAATTAGTAGACACATAACAAGAGACATTTGCTGTGCGTGTCTAATGTTGTGGCTCACCTAATCATTGGCAGAGTCTTAAAACCCTAGAGACGCTTTAACGCTGAGATGTTTAACTGAGGCGCAACCTTGCACAATTAGCCCATTGTCTCTAGCAACGAAGCACAGCATTCTGGGTCTTGTCTTGTTTCAGCTGTGCAGTGAGTACCCCAAAGAGATTTCATTTATCTCTACATGCCTAGCACTAAGGCCAGTGGGTAATTGAGAGTTTAAGATTGATTACTGGGAGCAGATAATGGGCGATGTTTACAGGTTGGGTTTAGGTTACGAACAGGCTGGGTTGCTCATAAATATTAAACATTTCATTAGGTATATTGGCAGTAAATAGTAAATTGGTACTTTGTTCCAATGCGTAGGCCTTGCTCTGTGTGGAAATATACCAAATAATAGTATTTTTAAGAATTAAGACTGATACGATCAGTCTACGGCCAACCACATTATGTATGATAAATCATTAATTAAACCACAATGATTAATTGCAAATTTTACATTAGTTACAGGGAGAAATAAATGGGCAGCTTATCGTGGATTAATATGATTATCAATCCTATGACATTTAGTATAACAACAGAATTGCTTCCACATTTCAGTGATTACTTTTGTTAATTGGATATTCAAAAGTGGCAAATGATGGCCGACTACACACTGGCTGAACAAACACCTTTTGTGTTCCGCCCTGGGGTAAGAAGTGGGTTAATGGAGAAAACTGTGTTTTTTGGTTACTTTTAATAAGCCTTGTGATCACAGGCCAAACAATCTTGGTACAGAGCAATGCATTGATCCTAAAAGATAAAAACACTGAGTAATTTGCAACTCAGAAAATATGTGCTTGTGGCAGTGTTTCTGCAACACCGATATTATGAAGCTTACCGCATGTTTCACAGCATTTTGTAAGTGAAATGTTCAGTGAATGGTGCTAAAACACACATGCAGTACGTGTCCATGGCCATGTTTTTGTTACGTTACTTCAGGTACACATTACGGCAGTTCAGAATTCAAATGTCCAGGGAGTGGCACTAAAAGGTTAATGCTCTGTCGTGTTGGAAATTAACATGCCTTCTACACAAAACCCAACCCTAAACTTACTCGATAGTGTTAACGAACAGAAAGGAGATATAAAAACACATTCGCTGAGGCATCCATGGTATTGTATCTTCCTTATGTGTGGATTTGAGTTGACTTGTCGAACCGCAGTTTCACAGGATTTGTTTTCACTTCACAAGTGTGATAGCGTATCGCCCGAGCAAACCTACTGCGTCACAAAACCACTATATATGAAGCTGTATACTTGGCACTAACATTCAAACCTTACAATTGTTGCAGAATGAAAATTAAGTTTTACTGCCTCTAGTGTTCATTTCAACTAGAAACTGCAGCGATTTGTACATATAGGTATGCTATTTTTTATTTTTATATATTTATTCATTTATTAGTTATTGTGTCTTTTTTTTCTCAGAATTGTGAGATATAAACTTACAATTGTGACTTTTTCCTCAGAATTGTGTGATATGAATTCACAATTGCAAGTTATAAAGTCAGAATTGTTATATATACAGATAAAAAGATTAAAAGATGTAAACACACAATTCTGATATTTTTTTCTCAGAATTGCATGAAATAAACTCACAATTATGAGAAATAAAGTCGAATTGCAAGATAAAAACTCAATTCTGACCTTTTTTCTCTAAATTGCATTTTTTTTTTTTTTTTTTTTTTTGCAATTCTGACTTCATAACTTGTAACTGTGAGTTTATATCATGCAAATCTGAGAAAAAAAATCAGAATTGCAAGATGTTAACTCACAATTGCAAGGAAAAAAAGTCTCAATTACCTTTTTTTTTTTTTTTATTCAGTGGCAGAAATGGACTTCCATAATAACCTGCTCGTTATTTAAATCTAATTAAGTTCTTCAGTTTTACCCCAATAATATTCCTATTTCAAAAAGGTGTCCATGATTTTATGACAAAGTATGGCATGTTTCTAGTTCATCATCTTGGAAAAACACGTCTGTCAATCAATCAGGTTTGAGGGTTAGGGTAAGCATTTGGGTTGGGGGATCCACAATATTCTATAAAGTGCCAAATGATTAAAACATGTAACCATGGAAGGATAAAGATGATGCAGTGTTTTGAACAACAAAGGGAATGCTGCTAATAAATTTGGAGTTATAGTTTGGGATCTGCAGAGAGCTGGGGATATTTTTTAGTCTCTGGAGAAGAGATTCTTTCAACACAACAACAAAGGGACATTTCAATCAGCTCCTTTCTTGTGACTGAAAGAATGGCACGCTTTGATGTCCTATACTTTGATGGCTTAATATTGGTGTAAAATATGGATCAGTCACTTATCAGAGTGAATTAAAAAATGTGCCCATTTTACACTGAAATTTCGCACTAGTGTGGCATGAATATATTCTATGACATTTAAACAGAGACAATACAATACTCTCAGAGGCATTAGGTGTGGGCAGAAAATCTATGACACAAAAACATAAACCACAGAGGTACACCAGGAAAAAAAATATTGCAAATATAGTGAAGAGCAAAGATTGCCAAGAATCCAGTGGTGTTTATAAGCACACCACATATGTTGTTATATTTATCTCTCACAGGTTACCTATAATTAAGCTGTCCTTAGACATACAGTGACTATAAAAAGTCTACACACCCCTGTTAAAATTGCAGCTGTTTGAGAGAAATGAATGAATGAATGAATGAATCAATCAATCAATCAATCATGTCTGTTCTTTTTGCATTTTTAAAATGATATTGAAACTACCAAAAACAAAGAAATAGAAAGTTTTAAAGGGGTCATAGGATGCCCATTTTCCACAAGTTGATATGATTCTTCAGGGTCTTAATGAAAAGTCTATAATATACTTTGGTTAAAAATTCTCAATGGTAGTGTAAAACA
>JAHKKF010396068.1:0-12379 GCA_019740295.1 Labeo calbasu | reverse complement strand
ATAAGATACTGGTTGGAAATTTTAGTAAATGTAAATACATTTAATTTCTAAATGAAGAAAGTAAATTCAATTTCTAAATTTATTTTCTACGTTTTGGATAAAATTGCACTTTTGCACCATTTTATAAACATTATTAACATAATGTGAGCCTAGGTTATGTCTCATTTTATAATAGTGCTCTATAGATTTTATCCACTGCACAGGTTTTCATTCGTCTAAAAGTGTGTGGACAGGCATTTAACAACAGCATTGGCAGTCTAAAAACACAAGTGCAAATAAAGTATGATCTCACTTGTCTCCTTTGATCTTCCTTTGTCCTTGCCTTGCTCCCTGTGTAACAATAAAGCACAGTCAGCTTTACGTGTGATCTAATAAACGCAGGCCCGAGCACATTACTGGACTCAACAAGTGGATTGGGAAGACCACTGTGATCCATAATCCACCTTTCATCAGAATTTCCTGTGGAAATAAAGTCCCTTAATTTCTCCAATCTCCACCATTAGACAGCAAAACCTTGACCCCACCGTTACCTCCCCTCTGGTCCTTCTTTAAACCACTGTCTATTAGGCAGCTCAAATTAAATCCCTGCTGTTGGACTTTAATAAGAGAATATTTGCTCCTGTATTTTAACCTTGTTATCCAATATCCTGTTCCATATTCCTCAGAGTGTATGCTACGGGGCTGCTTTAATACAGAAAGGGTGGTTGACTTGTGGCCCGCATGACGAAAGCAGGCCTTTAAAAACCTTTAGTTTTTTTAGATTTAAAACATAAATCGGTCATTAATTAGGCAATAAAAACAATTCTGATTTCTGCATGTATAGTCAGTCATACTATTCAAACCATCATCAGCCAAATCATCGCCTTTTTGAGTAACAGCTATTCAATTATTTCAAAAAGTAAACTATTCTATTTCTTAACAAATTGAGCATTTAAAAAGGCAGTCTTGGTACAAGGACATGAAATGTTATACAGCCTTTGTTTCTTTATCTGTAAACTGTACCTGTGAACATCAACACAAATGAGTGTGCTGCACTTGACACCTGTTTATGTTTGGCAGAGGACAGTTCATTAAATATGTACAGAGTGTGTAGTTGTGCTGGGTGAGGTTAAGTGCTTTGTAAACCTCTTACGATTGTATCAATAAAGAAAAGGTCCTTGCCGACTGTAACCACATACTGGTGTCACATCCACATTTGAAGCCTGGCTGAAATGGGTGGGCAACTACTAAAACGGCATAGCTATCAAGTTTAGAACAATTAGACTGTAAAGTCAAAAAAAGAGATTGAAAAATGTAGCCTATGTCTTTGTTTTTATTAACAAACCGCGTTTTCAAACAACGAACGCGCTAATGCTAGCAAAATCAGGAAGATTAGCAACAGTAACGTTACGCCGCTCAAACGCCTTCAGAGAAAATCCGACGGTTAGATCGCCAAAACGTAAGTGTATTTTAGATTTTACTTTATTTCAGATTTGCTTACCAAATATAACACAACAATTTTTACAAAGATTTTTTAACATATAGGCTACCTGTTAGCCAAACCTCAAACATTACTAAGAGAAAAAGTATACCCTCTATAAGTCATTTAGTAATTGTCAGGTGAGTTAACTTTTTGTCTTTTTAGACATGAAATACAACATTAATAGTTGAGATTTATTGTGATCAACGCTGTTGTTGAGTAGCAGAGCTCAACCTGGCAACACATGAGAAGCGCTGTGCTAATCTTGGATAGGAAACTCTTTCCGTGTTAAATGATTTACGTTTTATTATCCAGCAGCCCTTCCTGTTTAGTTTAGGCAGCAACATAAATAACAGAACAAAGGATGCACATACAGGCCTGAATGAAAACAGGGCCAGCCGGGCAGTGTATGCAGCCGCACTCGTCTTACAGCCTCTCGCTTATATTACCGTCTCACTTACTGTACTTCCCCAGAGCCGGGAAAAGCTATCCGCTGTATCTGCATCTCTAATGGCTGCTGCCTTTTGGGGAGTTTTCAAGCAGAAGGAACCGGCAGACAAGCAGCAATCGCTTAGCTAAATGCAGAGAGCAATCTTGAAACAGAAAACTGGAGCAGGACTAGGGGGTTGCTGGATGGGCTGAAATGTTATTTGGATGATACCCGTGCATTAAAGCAAGGGGAAGCTGTGTTGAGTTTCTCATTGAGAGGCAGCAGCAGGGCTCACTGCGATAAGGAAATAAGGCTAATGTTACCTGATCTGGTATAATGTGAACCAATTACTACTCCATTGCACTTCATTACAGAACAGTAATAGGGCCAGGGTGAGCCACGCTATATGAGCAGCCGGGGGAAAATTGAGTGGTCATTGATAATATGATAAAAAGTGACAGAGAGAGAGGCCTCTCAAACAAATTATTGAAATTTACAGTCAGTGGAAGAAACAGAATAACCTCATTTAGGCAGCCGTGGGCCAGCACTTGTCCAAAGTAGCACACTCGACACAAAGGACTGCTTATGGAGAGAAATCTAAAACGATCAAAGAATAGTTTTAGGCCCTGAACTCTACAGACCTGCTCGGGACGGCGAAAATTTTCGGGCCGCCTTACTTCCTAAGTTCTAATACAGAGGGAATTTGGTGTTCTGTGTGACACTTTGTTTATAAGCGTTTCAGCTGTTATTCAAGTTGTCATCTTTCTATCTATCTACAGTTGAGGTCAAAAGTTTACAGTCAGCAGAATGTTAATTATTTAACCAAAATAAGAGGGATCATACAAAATGCATGTTATTTTTTATTTAGTACTGACCTGAATAAGATATTTCACATAAAAGAGGTTTACATCTATTCCACAAGAGAAAATAATAGCTGAATTTATAAAAATGACCCTGTTCAAACGTTTACAAATGCTTGATTCTTAGTACTGTGTTGTCACCTAAATGATCCACAGCTGTTTTTTTTTGTTTGTTTGTTTGGTGATAGTTGTTCATGTGTGCGTTATTTGTCCTGAACAGTTAAACTGTCCGCTGTTCTTTTAATAAAAAAAAAAAAAAACATTTTTGTGTATTTGAACCCTTTCCAACAATGACTGTATGATTTTGAGATCCATCTTTTCATGCTGAGGACAACTGAGGGACTCATATTCGACTATTACAGAAAGTTCAAACGCTCACTGATGCTCCAGAAGGAAAAACAATGCATTTGGGGTGAAAACTTTTGAATTTGATGATCAGGGAAAATTTAAGTAATTTTGTTTTCTGGGAAACACATGAGTATCTTCTGTAGCTTCTGAAGGGCAGTACTGCATGAAAAAAATATAATATTTAGACAAAATAAGAAAAATGTACACATTTTCATTCTGTTCAAAAGTTTACACCCCCAGCTCTTAATGCGTCGCTTTTCCTGTAATAGTTGCATATGAGTCCCTCAGTTGTCCTCAGTCCCCAAAGTTGGATCTCAAAATCATACAGTCATTGTTGGGAAGGGTTAAAATATATGGAAAACCAAAGAATCTATCTATCGTGAACATGTACACATGATCATATTACCATTACAAAATGCTATTTTATATCTGCAGATTTCTTTGATCAGAATTTTTATTCACACAACCTTATAAAAAGAAAGAAAGAAGGAAAGGAAAGGAATAAATCAAACCAGTCACTGTCTAAGCACATTTTCAATCATTCACGGTAATCAGATTGTGTTTACCTGAACGGGACCGTTTTAAAGTATTATTAAAAACTTAAATGGAGTTTAGGCCCGGAAAAAAATGCTCGTATGAAATGGTGTGCAAACAGTGTTGAAAGATTTCAATCGTTATTTGGACAGGCGTCAGACTGGTGAAAGGAAAATTAGCATTGAGACTGTCTTCTGTTGATAAGAGTCTTTGTCGACAGGAATACCAAGAGGTGTGAGTGACACTCTGCCTTTGGCTTTACAAACACACTCAAGTGCTTGGTAAATGTAAGAGGAGCACATGACAGAAGAACGATGAGATTCCCACACTGTGTCAAATATGGCACCGTTTTATTTTATATAAAATAAAAGATTGTTTCAGTTAGTCAAAATCATTCCCTATCAAAATAAAGAGAAAAAAGTAAGCCTGTTAATTTATCCAAAGTTCTCCGTCTCACCATAAACATGCATTACAAGGTACCTCTCCTTGTAATATTAATAATACACCAGAGTAGTAAAAAGATTACTGCAGTGCACATAATTTAAGAAGCATTAAAGGTCCAGTTAAACTAATCACCAGGATCTAAATAGGCAATATGTTGAATACACGCTTCATTGATCAAAACAGTTGTGAAACAACTTATCGGAAGCCCAATCTTAAACCACTATTTAAAGATCATTTTGCTTTCATCTACTGTCTGTGTTCTGCTGAAAAAGCTCAAACATGATAAGCATTCAATTTGGAATAGCAGCTTTGGCTCTACAGTAATCACAAAGTGGATATTAATCAGTCCTATTTATCTATAGAAAGTGTGTGTGGGTCTGGCGCAAGGTAATTGTTTCATCCTGAATAGTAAGTTGGTATGGCGGTCTCATTTTCATACCTAAATGCCCCTTTCAGGCCAGACTGAATCCCAGAAATGAACACTGTTAGCACTGCCAATCTTACTCGGCAGAAATATGCAGCGGTAATTTGTGTCCGTGATGGTATGTGGAGTTAGAATATTAGCTGTGAAAGCTGAGATTGCAAACTTTTAACAACTTGTTTAAAATGCTACACTAACAGTGAAATTATAGGGTGGTGGCGGCCGAGCGGTTAAAGATCTGCTCTAATAATCCGAAGGTCACAGGGTCAAACCCAAGTCTGATTCACGGACTAGAGAGCTACTGCTATCATTTATATCATAAAGTGTAGTGTTTGCTAGAAAATGTTTGGCTAAATAGGAACTAGGACTAACAGTTCCTTTCATGTTACACTCATCAAAATAAATTTGCTTAAAACTTCAACTAATAGGTCAAATGTGTCAAAGAAATCCATTGCCGTTTTAATTGGTAATTCACAATTATACTAAAGGCTCTTTATTAAAGCCCTTTCAAATAGTTCAGAGGCAATTCCATGCTTGCATTGTGTGCACTGTTGACAAAAATACTGCGAATGTCCAGGAGCAATTTTATTATTTCAAAATTTGCATGTATTTATTTGCGTATTATGTTGGCTTTATATTGGAACAAGAGCTTTACAAAAGAAATGAAACATTTCCTGGGGTCATTTGCATGTTTTATATAAGTATTCCAGTGCATTTACTAAACGTTAGAGCTTTTTAAAATATAATGTATTTTCATGTCCAGATTTTCAATTGACTTGCCACCAATAAAAATATTGTACCAATATTTCAGACCTACAGTTACATTTTGACGGAATAAACAAAATGAGACTTTCACATGTATGAATGTTACATTTAGACCAACGAAGATCGTTTTTACTTTACCTACTTTGACGTTCTCACTTACAATATAGGTGCGCTTAGAAGTTCTGCAATTTATACTTACAAATGTGCGTTGCTGACAATGACTCTGCGGATTTGTCGAAAATAATAGACTCATTTGAGGTTCTAGATCTCTCTCCATGTTCTTGGGCCTTACCTGAAGTTCTGTGTGCAGTACAACTGCTCAACATCCCTAACAAACACAGTCTTTGTATGGAGACTAACATGACACCCAATGTGGAGGAGGTAAGCTTCCTAAAGTTAAACGCATCACTTAGCTCATTTTAAAAGGCTTTGAACAGACAGACATTAACCTGAAATATATGCGGGCCTCTTCCTCCAGCTTAATCCAGTATTTAATTAGAGCGGGTCAAGAGCTGGGGTCGCGTGCCTGGCTGATCGCTGCTTAAAACTTGTCCGCCGCACAAAGAGAGTACTGATAGAAAGCAACCACGGGAATGACTGCAGATCTCCGTCTAACCCTATCACAGGTTATTCTTACAGAAAGTGAACAGCGAGAGCAGAACACACAGCGAGATATGGTGCTCTAATGTTGTAAACAGCGTTAGATGAGTGGATAGATTAGGGAAATTACAAAAAGTCGAGGCACTGAAGAATTAGGCTTGTTTAACAAGTCGACATGGTGTACGTAGCACCTTTAAATGATGAACTGCTTTTGATGTTATAACTTTAATTGATATTTTGACTGTGCATCCAGTTGAGAAAGTAAGAATCAGCTAATTACTGCATATTAGTCAATTAATATTCTCTACATTTTAACAATATTGTAAGTTGTGTGCAACACAGTCATGTTAATGTGTAATTATGCTTTGTAAAATCAAATTCAGTGACATTAACAATTTGTGCTTCTGTCCTACAGCCACTAGAGGACAGAAGTTGACTGCAAAATTCCACATATTTTCTGTACTTGAGAATATTCCTCGAACAGTCTGCTTATCACCAAGTCAAGGGACATGACTAGAGTTTTAGTTTTAAATGCTATTGCAAATCCTAATTGAAATAATTTCATATTTCTAATTTAGACAGATGGTTCAAATTATTTTTAAATAAATCAGACATTAGTTATCCAGGTTGCTGAGATATATCAGCTTTCTGCCAGAACAAACATATTTGATGATTTGTCCAGTGACAATACAACTGTAATTTTATGTTATTTTCTCTTTGTGATGATTGATTGTGACCAAGTGAGCAGTATTTTATATTGACTAGTAAGTACTTTCCAGTGGTTCACATAATAGGTCACAAACTCCACATTTAATGGAATATCACAATTCTGTGAAAAAACTGAGAAACATAGTCATTGCCTTAATAATTATTACAATAATAATTACTCAATAATTATTCCTGTAGAGTAACAAAAATTGCTATTGAGGTAGGTTTCAAATTAATCTTAGCTTTAAAAAAATCTAATAATTTCAAAACTTGCAGTGCAAATGCAAAGTAATGAATGATTATAATTAGGGCTGTCAAACGATTAATCGCATACAAAATATAAGTTTGAGTTTGCCTAATATGTGTGTGTGTACTTTGTGTATTACTTTAGTTATTATGTACATATATAAATACAAACACATTTGTGTATATATTTAAGAAATATTTACAAGTATATGTAGTTATTATAATTTTCATATAATTTATATTATATAAAAATCTAAATATATTGTAAATAAATAACGTATTTCTCTTAAATATATACATTAATTAGTGTGTATTTATATATACATAATAATTATACACAGTACACACACACATATTAGGCAAAGTCAAACTTTTATTTTGTATGCGATTAATCGCAATTAATCGTTTGACAGCCCTAATTATAATATTATTAGGTTTGCAGTCTTGATCTTGTTGCTGTAAAATGTACAAAGGAAAAGAAGATTTGTCATAATTTACATAGCAGACATTTTTTTCCCCCGTTATTTGATCTGTTTTCATATTGAAGAAAATAAAATCTGAAATTAGAATCTCACTAATCAACTGCAACAAAAAGGAAAATATGATTTCACTGATGAGACCATTGTGTCTCTCTTTCTGTTTTGAGTTTGCGAACATTCTCTTCGATTCATTTTCCAGGGCTTCAAAAGACACATCATTCCTGTGCTGACAGGCACCTGGATAGAATGATTCAGACTTGACACCATTCCCAAACTGGTCATCCCGAGCGGAAGCGGCTCTCAAAAGTTTGGTCTCGGAGCGTGTCTGAGAGGGACGGGAGTGCGCGGCAGAGACAGGGACAGGTCTGTTCCACTCCCAGCTCTTAACAAGCATAGTAATACATCAGTCAAAAGCAATAATTTTACAATTAATGAAATTCCAATTTGCCTTCAGAGCATTTCGCGTTGACATTTTCCACATTGCAACAGCGCTTTGATAAAGTTTTTAAAATGCAAAAATGCATGGCAGAGGCTAAAGACCAGCCTGGGTGTCAATGTGCCTGCCAGAGGACTATGGTACTTAATTTTTATCACCACTCGCCCAGGGCAAAGAAAGCCTGAATGTTAACATTGGCACCATTTTCATTATCGCCATATGATTATGGATTTTACTGTGTTTAGCTGATAATACAACCAGGAGCTCACCTTAAAAGAATTTGCTGGGAGCCTCCATTTCCACCCAAATGAAATTTTCATTTGACAAACAAGTACAATTAGGCTGCTCCTCTTGTTCAGTGTCAGTCTGTTTTCTGATTGAACTTAGACCAATTTGCCGACGCTAAATGAGTTTGAATAATTTACATTCTGAATGTCTCGGGGACATTAGCTTTTGGAGTGCTAAGTGGCAGCATGCTTTTTGAAGTTGCTGATGATTAGATGTCATCCTCCCTCTACCTGCACATTTTGCAGCCTACTTCAAAGTTAAGGAGTGAAAAACCTATATACCTTGAAGTACAATGACAAGTTAAAAGTGATTTTTTTTTTCCCCCTCTCTTTTTTGGGCCAATTCTGTTAGGCGGAGAGAAAATTACTTTAATATGTGTGTAATGCACTTCGTTAGCTTTAATGCACTTTGCCTCTCTCCGAGGGGGCCCTTTTTTACAAACATTTCATATTTGGTTCAATAAGAGGATTTGTTTCTGCCAAATTCGTATAGCTAATAAAACACAATCGGTTAATTGAACTAAAACATTTACTAATTGGGATTTAAGAAATTAAACGCCAAGCAGGTGCGTCATTTGCAAAAAACTCACGAAGGGATTGTTTTAACAGATATGATAAATTTCTCCTCAAGCGCTAATTTCACACGTACTGAAAGCTGGATAAACAAGCCGAGCCTTGTTTATTACATACATTACGGAAAATGACTCGCCTTCCGACGTTGTTTATTCTACGCTCCGACACACGGACACGTTCGTACGCACGTTTAGCTCTGTTATTGGTATGGCTTCCTAATTATGCACATTAACTTATCATTAGCTCGGGAATCCTTAATATTAGCCTCGCCGTATAGAAAACAAAACAGCTACGAGCCAAGATAGCATTCACGCGTTCCCTCGGTTCCCCCCGGATCGGGCAGAGGTCTCTCCGACTCAATGACATCCAGTTGTTGTGTAAGTCTGCCAAGTCAGTTTATGGTTTCCCGTCCACCAGATCCAGTTTCCCTGTACAAATGTGCCTATTGTGCAGGCCTCTTGGCAGAGCAGACATACTTACTTTAATATTTGCGGGGCAGGATAACCTGCTGATACCGAGGAGGTCAGCTTGCCTCTCTATTTGCCTCCCTCTCTAGATTATAACTAGTTTCCATGACTGCGAGCAAACTGAGCCTGGCTTTATCACCGTCTCTGACCGAATCAGTCCGCGCTAACTGTCATTCCTGAACAATGAGCGTACACAGAGTTTGGGTCGAATCCTGCATGTTTAAATAAGCGGTTTTGAGAGACGAGTTGCGCAAGACGACGACTTCACTCACCGCCGGTACGTTCGGAAATCGGTCTGATTAAAAGTCGTAATTAGACAAAGTGTGCGGCATTGTTGTTAGTGTCATTATAACCCTCTTCTGTTTGACATCTGTTTAGGATTCAATCCTGTAGGCAAATTCTCCAGACGACCCGAGCCTCGCTGAGCCGTGAAAGACTGTTTTTAGGCCCACACAATAATGTAAATATATTAGGGGAGAAATTGTGCTGCAGATTACCTTCTATCAATGGCAACTAAGCCTCAGCTCAGAACAGGGAGATGAGGAACTGTTGAAAAGCAGGTCACTATGGGTAGAGGAATAATGCAACATTATTTGTTTTCTCTCTCTCGCTTTTCTCTCGCTCTCCCTGCTGGATTTGGAATTGACCTCAAATTTGAGTAACAGCTTTTTCGGAGTAATCCATTCATACTTGAGAATCCGAACACCAACGCAGAGCGAGTGCGAAGGAGAGAGGGAAGGAAAAAAAAAGAGAAGGGATCGCAAATAAAGGAGGGGGTGGGATAGATGAAAGGCGCAAGGATTTTTACAATGTGATTAGGAAGTAATGGGCTTGAAATAATGCTCCCGCAGCTTATGGGAGCAGTGCAGAAAAAATGGGGAATTTCCATTAAGGCTTTTCCCTTATTGAAGGTCAATGGCTCGACTTCGTTTTCCGATATCAAAATCATTACGGAATGAGCCGCGCTTGCCTGCCGCTGAAATGGATGAGGGCCTGATTTGGTGCCCACCACCTTTGTCAACAATGAGTTCTCTGTCCTCGTCTGCGATAACTTACTACGCATGCACACACACTGACTCCAGGAGTCCTCCGAAGGCCCAGGTGGAACCGCTTCACCCCGTAATGGCTCTGTGGAATGCCGAGTAGTGACCCCTATTGGTTTCCCTTCCATGTGAGAGGCACGCGTACGTTAAAGCCTCCTCGCCTTGCCGCTGATGCAGGGAGAGCAATCAGTAGGGCATTACTCCCAGCTTGCCTTAATGAGCGCCGAGTACAGAGGGTTTAGGTTTACACAAGGTTATTAAAGAAACTTAACAAGGGCGCACTGAGACAAATCAAGCCCCATGTGCTAATACAGTCCTCTTCTGTCCCGAGAAGGGGACTTCGGTTCGATCGGACAGAAACGTTCCTGTCGATTTGTAAATCAGCTCTGCTGAATGGAGCTAGAATGAAACCCTTTATGACAACAAGAGTTATCCTTCAAGTTTGTTAAGGTCGCAAACTAACAGTCAGTGTCATGGAAAACTTCCAGTTATCCTTGACAAATAAGTTTAATGCAGCTGTGCTGCCACTTTTTATGTCTAATAAAACTCAAACCCAATTTTTTGTTTTAGATACAAGGTTTATTATAAAACACTTACATGGTATATTATAAAACACTGAAACCTTCACAACTTGTCTGCATTAAACATGAAAATGCTACTAAAACTCTGTGTATGGAGAAATTTAAAACATTACATTTTAAAATTATACTCTATATTATATCCATAAAACATTACAACTAAACTGGAAACATAAAACAAGCTAAAAAAACTCTAAAAAATCAAATGTAATATGAGTCTTAACCATTGAAAACTTTAAAATTAAAGGAGGAGTTGAAAATAAAATAGAAATAGAAACTACGAATTCAAAATTGTAATAACCTCTCCAAAACTGATCCAATAGTTAAGAAAAAAAAAATGCTAAATGGACAAAATAAAAGTGATACGTGACCGTGGACCACAAAATCAGTCATAAGTAGCACGGGTATATTTGTAGCAATAGCCAACAATACACTGTATTGGTCAAAATTTTAGATTATTTTATGCCAAAAATCATTAGGATATTAAGTAAAGATCATGTTCCATAAAGATATTTAGTTGATTTAAGTATTTCAACTTAATTTTTGATTAGTAATATGCATTGCTAAGAACTTCATTTGGAACTTTAAAGGCGATTTTCTCAATATTTTGAGTTTTTTGCACCCTCAGATTCCAGATTTTCAAAATATTGTCCTTATCCTAACAAACCATACATCAATGGAAAGCTTATTTATTCAGCTTTCAGGTGATGTGTAAATCTCAATTTTAAAAAAAAATGTACCCTTATGACTAGTCCAGGGTCACATATATATTTGTGCATAGTTACATTTATTTTATTACATAGAAGTCTAATAAAATAGCTTTATCAACTTTTAAAACGGGGGTGCTTCTAATGTTTTGTTGTCCAACAGTATTTTCCAAATTCATTGTCGCTTTATAGAAGAAGCTAGTTAAATTAGGTGGGTTGCATGACATGTCCTCATTCTTTTGAACTGAAAGAAAATACAACACTACATTAAACACAGGTTTACTCGTAGCAAGCTTTGTGCCGACACCAATGTATTCTAAACCGAATTACTGACTGCCAAGAGCATGAAACCAATAAAATTTAATTTTGCCTCATAAATAATTTTGGTATTGTGTTGGATCAACACTTGATGTCCAAAGTAAAATCTGGTTCCTGAGGCAAAACCATTTGAAAACCAGTGCTTTATGCCATTGTTTATTCACTTTTATTTGAATCGACCACTCCTTTCCAGAATACGTTGTTTGAAAAAAAAAATCATTATTGCAGTTTTCTTACAGGCTTACAGGTGTTGCTTTCATATACTGTGGAACTGCAAGGAATAAAGTTCAATTCATTTATAAAGCTGAGCGGTGTGCGTTTCATGTTCAAACCCCTTAAGTAGCTTGAGAGACCAATACAAAGAGCTGTAGGCCTCTCATTCAACGGTCCGGGTTCTTGGCTGTAATTGAAGAAAAGAACAAATCCTGAAAGAGAAAAATGGTGCCATGAGAAAAATAAGGTGCTCGCGTGGAGTGACGGAAAACAAACAACAGCTCTAAGCAGGCTATTATTTATTCAGTCACCAGAGAAATCAAAGCCAGTAACTGCTGTTACAATTGTTTGCTTTGCTTTCCTCCGCTTCTGTCAAAGCATTGTGCCTTGATGATGCTTTGCATATGTTCTATGTGATCTTCACCGTTATGCAATGCGGGACTCGTGGGGTAGCGTGATTTGA